>MU709228.1:3791-28481 GCA_026770625.1 Nicotiana glauca
GCCAAATGGCTTCAAAATGGTCTACGGACCTCCGAATTCACTTCCGATAGTGCCCCCAACTCCAGAATCACTATACGGAGTTATTCAGAGTCTCCGAATTCCAAACGGACATTGATAACACCTAAATGTACTTCAAACCAAACTTATAAAATCTCTTCTAAAATGCCAACTTCCACAATAGGCGCCAAAACGCTCCCGGGTTATCCAAAACCCAATCCGGGCATACGCCCAAGTCCGAAATCATCATGCAAACCTGTTGGAACCTTCAGGTCTTGATTCCGAGATCGTTTACTAAAAATTCCAATCTTAGCCATTTTCTCCAACTTAAGGCTTCTGAAATGAGAATTTTCATTTAAATTTAACTCCGAACTTCTTGAATTTCAATTCCGACCATACACACAAGTCAATATACCTGAAATGAAGCTGGTCATGGCCTCAGACTACTGAACGATGCGCTAGGGCTCGAAACGACCGGTCGGGTCGTTACATATCTCGTGAAAACTAAACACTTGTATTATATCTATATCTCACATATTTTATTTTAGTCCATGAACCGAACATCTACCAATCAATGTACAGAAATATTTTCTTTCTTTTTGTGAAAAGAAATTATGTTCAAATAAATAAATATATCATGGTTTCAGGACTCCACAATATAATTTTAAACTGAGTATTAAATTGATTAGAACTTGAACTCTAATACATTTATATTTGATGACTAATATAATTTTAATATTCAGATACTAAAAAAATTATTTAAGTCTTTTATTAATTGAGCAAAGCATGAGTAAATTCACTAGTTGTACTTATAATATGAATGGTAACACTTACAACAAGGCAAAGATTGAGTCTTTAATCTATAGAACGATTAACTAATCTGTTCTTTTCCTTTCCTTTCATGGTACACAAATTATTCAAACATAGGGTTTAATTTAAGTATACACATGAACATTATAATTTTTTTCCCCCAACATTAGTGAATTATAACATATTATAATAGGTTAGTATCATTTTTATCAGATTACTAATTACTACTTTGTTTATCAAGTGATTCTATATAATTAGCTAATGAACTCTTACATCTCATTGCTTACCTTATTCTTATAAGAGAGAGAAGGGCCGACTTCTCTCTAGACTCATCATCATCTTCAACCTCTCTGTTATTATGACTAACCTCCTATTCTCCACCAATCAACCCCACCAAATTCCTCCCCCAACCCCAAACCACCCGACATCACCCATGCAAATAGAGGTAATGATACTACTAACCTAGAAAAGACTCAATCATTGCCTATTAAATCTTCAGACTTCAACGTGAAACAAATTTATTCTATATCTTTCATGCATTAAATTGGAAGTTTTGAAAAGTTTTTAAAAGATTTATTGTAATGACCTGACCTGTTGTTTTAAGAATTTACGCCCTGATCCCCCTATTAATTGCATTCCCATATTTGTTTCTGCTACTGTGATATGAAATATTTAAACTTGGCTACAAGTTGTGGTAGATGTTATATAAGGACGAGGTCTTTGCGGTGAAAAAAATATTTTGTATTTAAATACTCCCTTTGTGAAATTAAAATGTGTACAATAGTACTTATAGGGAGTCATGCCTATTAGACTTATCTGGAAAAATAATTCTTGTATGAATATCTTTGTGCATAATTTGCTAGATTTATAGTGTAATTATTGAGTTTTAGACTACGAGATGTTGTTATGGTCATACGTATGATGCATTTTGTGTCAGGATATCATTGTGATAATGTCGTGCTTGTAATGCGGAGGTTAGTGTTATTGATACATACTTTGTGGTATTTTGTTGGATTGTGGAAATATTGTTAGGAGTTGGTTTGGTGTTACTCTGACAGGTGGATAGGCCCATTTACAGGGGAGACTCTTCCGAAATTTCTGAAAATTTTGGGAGTTAGAAAATTTTGGGATATTGAGATGTGCAAAGAAAGAGATAAGTTACATTATGAGTTTGAGGACAGACTCTACTTCTCATTTGAGGACGGATAACCCTAAGTGGGGGAGAATATAATACCCCATTCTGACGACCAGGCCAGTCGTCTCATAAGTTACCGCCCCATTTTCTTTATTTCTGCTTCTTTATGCTTCATTATCCGTGTCCTATATGATCGTGTGGGTTTGGAGTGCTTTTGATACGAAATGAGACATTTAGTCTCTTTTAAGAAGACTTAAGTTGGAAAAGTATACCGGACATTGACTTATGATTTAGAGGGTTCGAATGTGAATTTTGATGGTTCGATTAGCTCTGGGAGGTGATTTGTGACTTAGGAGTGTGATCGGAAGTGGTTTTTAATGTTCGGTGTAGAATTAAGTTTGAATTGGCGAAGATAGTATTTTGGTGAATTTCGGTTGATAGGTGAGATTTGGATCTGAGGGTCGGATATGTGTGCAAAATTTCAGGTCATTTGGACGTCGTTTGGTCGGGTTTTTGATCGAAATTGTATTTCAGAAGTTTTTGGAAACTTAGGCTTGAATCCGATGTGTTTTGAGTTATTTGATGTTGTTTCAAGTGTTTTGATGATTGGAACAAGTTTGAATTAGGTTTTAGTACATGTTGGTGTTTTTGTTGAGGTCTGGGGGCCTTGGGTGAGTTTTAGGGTGGTTTCGGATCATTTTGGAGAAGTTTTGTATTGCTGATTCTCGTGTGACACTATTCATTCGCAAATGAGAAGTTTTGTCAGGATTTGCGAAAACACTATTCATTCACAAATGCGAAGTTTTGTCGGGAATTATGAAGACATAGTTCGTCCGCAAATGCGAAGGTTTTGTCCGAAATTGTGAAAACTCTGTTCATCCGCAAATGCGAATGTTTTGTCAGGAATTGCGAAAACATTGTTCGTCCACAAGCTTTTGTCCGGAATTGCAAAAACACTGTAGCTGTCCGTTCTAAAAATGGGACTTCGTCTCGTTTTACATTTTTGGAGATTTGGAGCTCGGGTAAGGCGATTTTTCGAGAGATTTTCGGAGAGAACAACGGGGTAAGTCTTCTTAACTCAATTTTGGTTAGATTACTTGAATCTATTACAAGTTTTGTCATTAAATCCGTGAATTTAGTGGGAAACGTTTAGAAACCCTCTCGGATAGATTTGAGAATTTTAGGGTCGAAATATTATGGGAATTGGATAATTTTGGTATGGTTAGACTCGTAGGGGAATAAAGAACCCGTTGATGTCAAAATTTCTAAATTTTGAGACGTGGGCCTGAGGCTTGGCTTTTTGCTAATTTTCAGAATTTTGGTATTTTTCAATTATTTTGATTGGACTTTGTTCCCAAATCATATTATGATGTATTCGTTCTGATTTTGGATAGATTCGACGCATGGGCAGGAATATTTGAGGGGCAAGGGCGTCGTGAGTTAAAGAAGTAGCCGGTTCGAGGTGACTAATGAGTTTAAATGATGTCCTGAGGGTTTGAAACCCCGGATTGCACATTGTAGCGCTATATTGAGGTGAGAAACATGCTGGATGATGAACGCAGGGTTTTTTCTGTGGATTGTGACTTGGTCCATCCCGATTGATGATTTTACCGCATATTTGACTAAAACTTATTGTTAACATCATGATTTGGGTTGATTTGCATATTTGGGCTTTGTGCCAATTATTTGAACCTTCGGGGATTTTTACCACTATTTCCTCACTGTTTTGACTGGTATTTAAACTCAGTCCTGCTGACAATTATTATTTTATAAACTCAGCCTCTTTATACAGATTTGAAACTCAAATGATATTTCTAAATGATATTTTGGGCTGAGAACTACTGTTTTACAAATGCCCGAGGAGCTTGCGATGATTTTCGGGCTGAGTGAGGCCAAGGGCTATATGTGAGGATATGCTGAGTGATATGAGGCCGAGGGTCTAGAGATACTTTATATGCCACGCAGTAGCTTGAGTGATGATGCCATGAGGTGGCTTGATATAGCGCTTGGGCCGTAAGGGGCCTCTCCAGAGTTTGCACACTCACAGTGAGCGCGGGTATCTATTATGCTAATTGATTGATACCATGCCCGCGGGGCTGCTATGAGTGATTGTGAGGTTGCTCGCGGTGCTGATACTGTTTTGAGAGTGAGCCCGAGGGGCTGATACGGTACTGAGTGATTGATACTGTGCCCGAGGGGTAGACTTCTACTTATTATTTTGATACTATGCTTGAGGCGCATATTTCTACTTGCTATTTTGATACTGAGCCCGATTGGTATATTTTTACTTGTTAGTTACTACTAAATTACCTCTTTTACTTGTTTTAAAAGAGATTTCATTTGATACTTCACTGATTTACTGGTTTTAAGTGATTTTACTGCTTCTGTATAGAATGCTTTGTGCCATTACGTGTTTTCTCGCTTTCAGCCATTATTTATAGTTATTACTCACTGGGTTGGAGTACTCACATTACTCCCTGCACCGTGTGTGCAGATTCAGGCAGAGTAGATTCCCACTCCTGAGAGCTAAACCTTCCAGTCCAAGCGGTGTTTTCGGAGACTGCTAGGTAGCTGCTGGCATTCCTAGCCCTCGCGCCTCCCTTATCTTATAATTTGTGTGTTATTCGACTATTGTATCAGATTTTTTTATATTTCGTATACTCGTACGACGATTCTTTAGTTGCTCATGACTTGTGACACCCCGGTTAGGGTTGTGTCAGGTTGGATTTCCGCATTTTTATCTATTTTTTCTGCTATTTGGTATTATTAAACCATATTTGGACTATATTTGTGTTAAATAACTATTTTAAAGGACGAATTGGGTTAGACTAGCTGACCTTGTCTTCACGAGAGGCGTCATCACGACTAAGTTCGGGATTTGGGTCGTAACAAGTTGGTATCAAAGCCTAGGTTACATAGGTCTCGCAAGTCATGAGCAGGTTTAGTAGAGTCTCACGGATCGGTACGCAGACATCTGTAATTAACCTCGAGAGGCTGCAGAGCCTTTAGAAAAACTTTATATTCTTGATATTCTTGTTGTGCGACTTTGTTTATCCGAGAACGAAACTTCTGTATTCTATTCTCTTGAAGATGGTGAGGACTGGTGCTATCGGATGAGGTGGACGACCACCGGTGCCACGAGCTGCGATCACCAGAGGTCGAGGATGCGGTCGTGGTCGTGGTAGAGGCAGGGCAGCAAGAGTAGCACCTATTGTTCCACCAGCTACCCCAGCCAAGGATCAAGAACCAGTTGTGCCCATTGTGATTCCGGGTCTTTAGGAGGCCTTGGCACAAATCTTATCAGTTTGCACTGGCCTGGCACAAGTGGTTTCAACCACTACAACCGCAACTACTTCACAGGCCAGGGAAGGCACCAAGACTCGTGTTAATTGCACACTTGAGCAGGTAGTGCAGGGACTTCAGACCCCAAAGGCACCTCCAGCCCAGCCAGTTACACCATCTCAGGGGTATATATTACCACTTATGCAAGATAATGAGCAACATTTACTTGAGAGGTTTGGTAGACTCCAGCCTCCGTCATTCAGTGGTGCTGAGGGCGAGGATGCCTAGGGTTTTCTTGACAAGTATCAGCGGATGGTCCGTACAGCAGGGATTCTTGAGACTAGCGGTGTGGCATTTACTAATTTTCAGTTTACTAGGGCTGCCTTCACTTGGTGGGAGGCGTTTGAGAGGCATATACCGATTGGTGCAGGGCCCCTTACTTGGCAGAAGTTCTCCACTCTCTTCTTGGAGAAGTATGTACCGCAGTTCCGTAAGGGGGAGCTGCGTAGATAGTTCGAGTGGCTGAAGCAGGGAGATGTGACTATGTCACAATATGAGGTGAGGTATTCTGAGTTAGCTCTCATGCCAGGTAGATGGTTCCAACAGATCGTGAGAGGATCAAGAGGTTTGTGGATGGCCTTAATTACCATCTCCGTATTCTAATGACAACAGAGAGAGTTTTGGGTATTTCATTTGAGGAGGTGGTTGATATTGCTCGTGAGATCGAGACAGTTCGCCGTCGGGATAGAGAGGGGAGGGAGGCTAAGAGGCTTCGAGGTCCGGGAAGTTACAGTGGTTCTTATTTGAGGGCCCAGTTCCAGCATGGTAGAGGTCATTCTTTCAGGCCTTCTCAGTCTGCCCATCCAAAGTATCGCGGGGATCTTCAGGTAGTGGTTATCATGGTTCTCAGCAAGGTCATTTTTCACTTAGCGCCCTCCTAACACTGACTTCATCTCCTGCTCCGTCAGTTCAGGGTTCTTTTATGCCAAGTGCATCAACTAGTCACTCCGGTGCGAGGGGTTCCCTTCAGCCCTCTTCTCCAGCAGCTAGGAGATGTTTTCAGTGTGGAGAGAGGTAGTGTCCTCATCGTGTTGCTAGTTTGTCCCAATAGAGGGTTCAGCCCTCGACTTCTGCTCCATTTACTTTACCACCCGCCCAGTCAGCTAGGGGTGGAGGTCAGGCATCCAGGGGTCGCACTATAGGGGGAGGTCGATCACGCGCTGGCTAGGCCCTTTTCTATGCTATTCTTGGTAGGACATATGCTTTTACTTCAGATGCTGTCATTACAGGTATTGTTCCAGTCTACCACAGAGATGCCTTTGTATTATTCGATTCCAATTCATCCTATTCTTATTTGTCCTCATATTTTGCTCATTATTTGGGTACGCCCCGGGAGTTTCTTTCTTTACATGTTCATGTATCTACCCCGGTGGGCGATACTGTTTATGTGGACAGTGTGTACCAGTTATGTGTTCTGACTATTTGGGGTCTGGAGACCCGAGTTGATCTATTGTTGTTGAGCATGGTGGACTTTGATGTTATTTTAGGCATGGATTGGTTATCTCCATGTCATGCTATTCTAGATTGTCATGCTAAGATAGTTACTTTGGCTATGCCGGGTGTATCGCGGATCGAGTGGCGTGGTGTGACTGATTATGTTCCTAGCAAAGTGATTTCTTTCTTGAAAGCCCAGCATATGGTTGGGAAGGGTTGTCTTTCATATCTAGTAGTTGCGAGGGATATTGGAGCTGAGACTCTTAGCATTTATTCTATCCTAGTTGTGAGGGATTTTCCCGATATATTTCCTGCATACCTGCCGGACATGCCACCGGACATGGATATTGATTTTTTTATCGACTTGGTGCCGGGCACTCAGCCCATTTCTATTCCACCATATAGTATGTCACCAATGGAGTTGAATGAATTGAAAGAGCAGCTTCACGAACTCTTACAAAAGGGGTTCATTCGGCCTAGTGTGTCACCCTTGGGTGCGCCAGTTTTATTTGTGAAGAAGAAAGATGGTACAATGATAATGTGCAATGATTACATGCAATTGAACAAAGTAACAGTGAAGAACAAGTATCCTTTGCCTCGCACTGATGATTTATTTGATCAGCTTGAGGGAGCGAGTGCGTTCTCGAAGATTGACCTCCGTTCAGGTTATCACCAATCGAAGATCAGGGATTCAGACATTCTTAAGATAGCTTTTAGGACCAGATACGGTCACTATGAGTTCCTTGTTATGTATTTTGGGCTAACCAATGCCCCAGCAACGTTCATGCATCTAATGAACAGTGTGTTCCGGCCTTATCTTGATTCATTTGTCGTCGTCCTCATTGATGATATTCTGGTGTATTCGCATAGTCAGGAAGAGCACGCGGAGCATTTGAGAGTTATGTTGCAGAGACTGAGAGAGGAGAAGCTTTATGCAAAATTCTCTAAGTGTGAATTCTGGCTTAGTTTAGTGGCTTTCTTGGGGCACGTGGTGTCCAGCGAGGGTATTCAGGTTGATTCAAAGAAGATAGAGGCAGTTCAGAGTTGTCCTACACCATCCCCAGCCACAGAGATTCACAGCTTTCTTGGTTTGGCAGGCTATTATCGCGGGGTTTGTTCATGGATTTTCATCAATTGCATCACCCTTGACCAAGTTGACTCAGAAGGGTGAACCATTTGTATGGTCGTACGAGTGTGAGGAGAGCTTCTAGAAGCTCAAGACAGCTTTGACCACAGATCAAGTATTGATTTTGCCATCTGCTTCAGGTTCATATACCACATATTGTGATGCTTCGAGAGTTGGGATTGGCTATCTATTGATGTAGGAGGGTAGAGTGATAGATTATGCTTCTCGTCAGTTGAAGCCCTATGAGAAGAACTACCCTGTCATGATTTGGAGTGGGCTGCCATAGTTCATGCGTTAAAGACTTGGTGGTACTATTTGTATGGCGTATCTTCTGAGATATTCACTGATCATCGTTGTCTTCATCATTTGTTCAAGCAAAAGGATCTTAATTTGAGGCAACGAAGATGGCTGGAGTTACTTAAGGATTATGATATTACTATTCTGTACCATCTAGGAAAAGGCAATGTAGTGGCCGATGCTTTGAGCCTCAAGGCAGTGTGTATGGGGAGTTTGGCATATGTTCCAGTTGGGGAGAGACCCTTTGCAATTGATGTTCAGGCCTTGGCCAATCGGTTTGTGCGATTGCATATTTCGGAGCCTAGTCGGGTGTTGGCTTGTGTGGTTTCTCGGTCTTCCTTATATGATTGCATCGTAGAGTGCTGGTATGATGATCCGTATTTACTTGTCCTTATGGACAGAGTTCAGCATGATGATGCCAGAGATGTGACCATCAATGATGATGGTGTGTTACGGATGTAGGGCCGGATTTGTGTTCCCAATGTGGATGGGCTTAGAGAGTTGATTCTGGAGGAGGCCCATAGCTTACAGTATTCTATCCATCCGGGTGCCGCAAAGATGTATCAGGATTTGAGGCAGCACTATGTGTGGAGAAGAATGAAGAAAGGTATCATAGGGTTTGTAGCTCGGTGCCTCAATTGTCCGCAGATGAAATATGAGCATCAGAGACAGGGTAGTTTGCTTCAGCAGGTGGTTATTCCTGAGTGGAAGTGGGAGAGGATCAGTATGGATTTTGTGAGTGGCCTTCCTCGTACTTTGAAGAAGTTCGATGCTATTTGGGTGTTTGTGGATCGGTTGACCAAGTTCGCGCACTTCATTCCGGTGTGTAGCTATTCTTCAGAGAGGCTGGTAGGGATCTTTATTCGAGATATTGTGCGGCTGCATAGTGTTCCAGTGTACATTATTTCAGATAGAGTCACTCAATTTACTTCTCAATTTTGGAGGAATTTTCAGCGAGAGTTGGGTACTTAGGTGGAGTTGAGCACAGCGTTTCAACCTCAGATGGACGCACAGTCCGAGCATACAATTCAGATATTGGAGGATATGTTGTGTTATTGATTTCGGAGGTTCTTGGGATGAGTTTTTGGCACTTGCCGAGTTTGCCTACAATAACAGCTGCTAGTCGAGTATTCAGATGGCTCTGTATAAGGCTTTGTATGGGAGACGCTATAGATCTCTAGTTGGTTGGTTCGAGCCCGGCGAGGCTAGGCTATAGGGAACAGATTTGGTTCAGGATGCCTTAGAGAAGGTGAAGGTGGTTCAGGAGAGGCTTCATATAGCAAAGTCACGTCAGAAGAGTTATGCAGACCGGAAGGTTCGAGATGTATCATACATGGTTGGTGAGAAGGTCTTGCTGAAGGTTTCGCCCATGAAGGATGTTATGAGATTTGGAAAGAAAGGGAAGTAAAGTCCGCGGTTTATTGGACATTTTGAGGTACTTAGGAGGATTGGGGAGGTGGCTTACATGCTTGCCTTCCACCCAGCTTGTCGATTGTGCATCTGAAATTTCATGTTTCTATGCTCCCGAAGTATGTTGGGGACCCGTCCCATGTTTTAGACTTCAGCACGGTTCAGTTGGATGATGATTTGACCTATGATGTTGAGCTAGTAGCTATTTTGGGTCTTCAAGTTTGAAAGTTGAGATAAAACGATATAGCTATAGTGAAAGTGCATTGGATAGGTTGGCCCATCGAGTAGGTTACTTGGGAGACCGAGCGAGAGATGCGGAGAAGATATCCTCACCTGTTTGAGGCTTCAGGTATGTTTCTTGACTCGCTCGAGGATGAGAGTTTGTTTAAGTTGGGGAGGATGTGACGACCCAGCCAGTCGTCTCATGAGTTACCGCCCCGTTTTCCATATTTTTTCTTCTTTATGCTTCGTTATCCGTTTTCTATGTGATCGAGTTGGTTTGGAGTGGATTTGACAAGAAATGAGACATTTAGTCTCTTCGAAGAAGACTTAAGTTGCAAAAGTCAACTGGATGTTGGCATATGAGTTAGAGGGCTCGGATGTGAATTTTGATGGTTTGATTAGCTCCGGGAGGTGATTTGTGACTTAGGAGTGTGATCGGAAGTGGTTTTGGAGGTCCGGTGTAGAATTAGGCTTGAATTGGCGAAGTTATATTTTGGCGAATTCCAGTTGATAGATGAGATTTTGATCTGAGGGTCGGAATGGAATTCCGAGAGTTGTTGTAGCTTCGTTATGTCATTTGGGATGTGTGTACAAAATTTTAGGTCATTCGGATGTCACTTGGCCGGGTTTTTGATCGAAACTGTATTTTAGAAGTTTTTGGAAACTTATGCTTGAATCTGATGTGCTTTGAGTGATTTGATGTTGTTTGAGGTGTTTTGATGATTGGAACAAGTTTGAATGAGGTTTTAGGATGTGTTGGTGCTTTCGGTTGAGGTCTCGGGAGCCTCGGGTGAGTTTCTGGGTGGTTTCGGATCATTTTGGAGAAGTTTTCTATTACTTATCCTGGTGTGACACTATTCATTCGCAAATGCGAAGTTTTGTCGGGAATTGCGAAAACACTGTTCATTCGCAAATGCAAAGTTTTGTTGGGAATTGTGAAAACACTGTTCATCCAAAAATGTGAAGGTTTTGTCTGGAATTGTGAAGACACTATTCATCCGCAAATGTGAATGTTTTGTCTGGAATTGTGAAAACACTGTTCATCCGCAAATGCGAAGCTTTTGTCCGAAATAGCGAAAACACTGTAGCTGGACAAAATGTTAATCTCTGAAAATGGGACTTCGTCCCTTTTTCATTTTTGGTGATTTGGAGCTCGGGTAAGGCGATTTTTCGAGAGATTTTCGGAGAGAACAACGGGGTAAGTGTTCATAGCTCAATTTTGGTTAGATTACGCGAATTTATTACAAGTTTGGGCATTAAATCCGTGAATTTAGCGGGAAACATTTAGAAACCCTCTCGAATAGATTTGAAGATTTGAGGGTTGAAGTGTTATGGGAATTGGATAATTTTGGTATGGTTAGACTCGTGGAGGAATAAGGAACCCATTGATGTAAAAATTTCTAAATTTCGACACGTAGCCCCGGGGCTCGGGTTTTTCCTAATTTCGAGAATTTTCGTGTTTTTTGATTGTTTTGATTGGGCTTTGTTCCCTAATCATATTAGGACGTATTCGTTCTGATTTTGAATAGATTAGGCGCACATGGAGGCTAATTTGAGGGGCAAGGGTGTCGCAGGTTAAAGAAGTAGCCGGTTCGAGGTGAGTAATGAGTTTAAATGATGTCCTGAGGGTTTGAAACCCCGGATAGGATATTGTAGTGCTATATTGAGGTGAGACACGCGCTGGATGATGAGCGCGGGGTCTTTTACTACTAGGAATTGTGACTTGGTCCATCCCGATTGATGATTTTATCGCATATTTGACTGAAACTTATTGTAATCATCATGATTTAGGCTAATTGACATATTTGGGCTTTGTGCCAATTATTTGAACCCTTCGAGGGGTTTTTATCACTATTTCCTCACTGTTTTGACTTGTATTTTAACTTAATACTGTTGACAATTATTGTTTTACAAACTCAGTCGTTTTTATACAGATTTGAAACTCAAATGATATTTCTAAATGATATTTTGGGCTGAGAACTATTGTTTTACAAATGCCCGAGGGGCTTGTGAGGATTTCTGGAGTGAGTGAGGCCGAGGGCCATATGTGAGGATATGTTGAGTGATATGGGGCCGAAGGCCTGAGATACTTTATATGCCACGCGGTGGCTTGAGTGATGGGAGGATATGCCGAGTGATGATGCCCCGAGGTGGCTTGACAAAGCGCTTGGGCCGTAAGGGTCCCCTCCGGAGTCTGAACACCCACAGTGAGCGCGGGTATCTAGTATGTTGAGTGATTGATACTATGACCGCGAGGCCGATATGAGTGATTTTGAGGTTGCCCGCGGGGCTGATACTGTTCTGAGAGTGAGCTCGAGGGCCTGATACGGTACTGAGTGACTAATATTGTGCCTGAGGGGCAGATTTCTACTTGTTATTTTGATACTGTGCCCAAGGGGCAAATTTCTACTTGTTATTTTGATACTGAGCCCGAGGGGCAAATTTCTACTTGTTAATTACTGCCAAATTACCTGTTTTAATTGTTTTAAAAGACATTTCATTTGATACTTTACTGATTTACTGGTTTTAAGTGATTTTACTTCTTTTATATAGAATGCTTGGATATTATAAAGTCACTATTGTATAGATTTGATTGAGTTGGAGCCGAATTCGAGAGAGAAAGCGGTTGTTGTGGATTGATTTGGCCGTGGATGAGGTAAGTGTTTGGTTTAACCCTATCTTGAGGGAGTAGGAGTTGAGTAATGTTTGCTACTTGCTAATTTATCCCGTACGATGTATAGGCATGGTGACGAGTTTCTATACATTGGTGTCTAGCATGAGCGTGAGTCCTTATATTGCAGATATTTTTAGTTTGGTTATAACTTCCATGTTCGATTGATGACTTCTATATGTTGCAAAGAGTATGATAAAGGAAACTGTGATCTTTAAATTTCGTGGAGCGTTGGCTCGAGCTGAAATACAAATTGTGAGATTATACGAGATAAGTAAATCTTTGGAGCGTTGGCTCAAGTGATAATGTTAATTATGAGATGAAAGTGAAAGAAGAGAATGAGTTATTGAGTGGCTCCCTTGCCAGGATTTATTGTTTAAATTGTGTTCCCTTGCCGGGATTTCTATTATAAACTGTTAATACCCTTGCCCCTTTGTTTGTGATTGTTGTTTGGGTGAGGATGAGTGTAAAGCACGAAGGATGATGCCATGCATTTATTGTTTATGTTAAGGAAAGAGGGTAAAACATGAAGGGTGATGTCGTTCATTGTTTGCTATTATGAGAGTGAGTGTTAAAGCACAAAGGGTGATGTCGTGCCGCACGATGTACCATTCCGTGGAGATTCTATTGATATATGTGAGGAATGAGAGTAAAAGAACGAAGGGTGATGCCGTGTACATGTTATTTCTTTGTGAGTTTGAGAGTAAAAACACGAAGGGTGATGTCGTGCACTTGTTGATTTCTGTTTCATTATCTACTATTGATTGTGTTGTTTTCCTTTATTGTTGAACGACTCGTATTTGGAATTATTATACTCCCCACAACATGCTCCCCCTCCCATATTGTTTATCTGTTTTGTGTTTTGATTCCGCTGTATATATATATATGAAATTTCACAGGTCTATATGGTAGTATGGTCTAGCCTAGTCACTACTTCGCCGGGGTTAGGCTAGACACTTGCAAGCATATGAGGTCGGTTGTGCTGATGCTACACTCTGTGCTATTTTGCACAGATCCAGGTTTCGAGCAGCAGCAACAACAACATTAGAGCGGGAGCAGGCCTTCATTGCAGCGAGACCCGAGGTAGCCTTGCAGGCGTCCGTAGGCCCAACGTCTCCCTTATTCTCTCTTATTAGTCTGTTGCCTCATTGTATTCGAGAACAACTTATGTTTTTCTTTCAGACGTTTGTATTTAGTACTTCTTAGAAGTTTGAGAGTGTTGTGATACCAGTCTTGGGTAGAGGCTTATATTCACTATTCCGCATTTTGATTCAGTTTTTATAATTATGACTTCCGCTATTATTTAATTTTTCTATTTTATATTATTGCCATAAATTTTTAAAAAGGGAAATCTTGTTGTAAGCGAAAAGTAATTAAATTTGGCTTGCCTAGCTTCTAAAAGTAGGCGCCATCACGACTCCCGAGAGTGGAAAATCCGGGTCGTGACAAGTTGGTATCAGATAACTAGGTTACATAGGTCTCACAACTCATGGAAAAACTTGGTAGAGTCTGACGGATTGGTATGGAGACGTCCGTATTTATCCCCCAGAGGCTACAGAGTTAGGAAAAGTTTCACATTTGTTCTTTCTTGTCGTGCGATTTTGTTGCTCAATTCTAATTGGATTTCTACTTTGTTATTTCGCATATGGCGAGAACATGCGCATGTTCATATACCAATCAGCAGTCCGAGCCCTAGGCAGCTTCTGCTAGGGGCAGAGGGCGAGGACGAGGCTATGTTAGCCAAGGTAGGGGAATAGCTCAGCCCCGAGGAGCAACACCAGATGGCGGAGCCTCAGGTTGACTTTGACGAGGAGGTTCCAGCCTTAGCCACAACAGTTCCGGCGGGCCGAGCTCAGGTCCTAGAGGGGTTTATTGCTACCCCAGTTCTTTAGGATGCTTTGATCTGGTTGGTGGGCCTCATGTAGAGTGTCAGCCGAGCAGGATTGCTTCCTGTAGCACCAGCCACTTCTCAGGCTGGAGGAGGAGCCCAGACTCCTACTACACGTACTCTGGAGCAGGTAGCTCCCCATGGTCAAATTTTAGTGGTTCAACAAGCTATGGCAGTTCAGCTGGGGGTAGTTGCACTGGCCGGCGATGGAGCGGCTATATTCGCAGATGCTTTGTGGAGGATGGATCGGTTCACCAAGCTCTTCACTACTACATTCAGCGGTGCTTCTTCTAAGGACCCCCAGGATTTCTTATATACTTGCTACGAGGTTATTCGGAACATGGGCATTGTTGAGACCAATGGGGTCGATTTTACCATCTTTTGCCTATCTGGATCCGCCAAGACTTGGTGGAGAGATTATTGCTTAGCCAGACCAGCAGGGTCGCTGTCTTTGACTTGTGATTAGTTTTCAGAGTTGTTTTTGGAGAAGTTTCTCCCCGTCACTTAGAGAGATGCTTATCGGCGGCAGTTTGAGCGCCTCCAGTAGGGTTCTATGACGGTCACTCGGTATGAGACCAGGTTTATTGATCTAGCTCACCATGCTCTTGTCATACTTCCCACCAAGAGATAGAGATAGGGTGAGGAGGTTTATTGATGGTTTGATTCAGTCGATTCGTCTACAGATGGATGCGGAGACTGGTAGTGAGATCAGCTTTCAAGAAGCGGCCAATGTGGCCCGCAGACTTGAGATGGTTCTGTCACAGAGAGGTAGTCATGTGGGAGACAGGAGATCACGTCATTCCAGAAGATTCAGTCGTACCTCGTCTGGAGGTAGAGATTCATATGGTAGAGGCCATCCTTCTAGGCCCTTTTAGTCAGCCCCTCAGGTTTCTCACGGTACATCAGGTGGCCATGGTTCTCAGGCACACTATTCTGATCAGCAGTCATTCAGTTCACCGCCAGTTTCTATCAGCGCACCGCCACTTTAGAGTTTTCGTGGAGGTCATTCAGGTCGACAGGGACAGTAGACTCAGCAGCCGAGGGCTTGTTACACTTGTGGTGACACAGGTCATATTGCCAGATTTTGCCCTCGAGCATTGAGCAGTTCTCAGCACCAGGGTTCTCGTGCCATGGTTCAGGCACTAGGTGCTCCACAGCCTACCCAGCCAGCTAGAGGCGGGGGTAAAGTTACTAGAGGTGGAGGTAGATGTCGTAGAGGTGGAGCTCAGACCGCCAGGGGTGGAGGTCAACTAGCAGCAGATTGACCTAGGGATATAGTTTAGGGTGGTGGATCCCAGCCCCATTGTTATGCTCTTCATGCAGGCTCGACGCTGAGGCTTCAAATGTGTTGACATGTGATTTTTTACCATCCTCGAAATTTTGTCCATTTTTAGCATGTAAATATTTAATTTAGGCCTAATATAACTATTTCAATTATTTTTTGACTTCTTTACTTTATTTTCATCATAAAAATGAAAAATACAAAAATGGTTGCATATTACTCTATTTTAATCATGTATTAGATATTTTTAGAGAGATATGTTCCTTTGAACCTATTTTTAGAGAGATATGTTCCTTTGAAAAATACAAAAAATAAATAAATAAAAAAAATAATAGGACCTTATTTTTTATCTTTATATAATTTTGAAAATACAAAAATAGTCTCATTAATATTTTATAGTCATTTTAATACTAAAAAATACAAAAATAGTACTTTATATTTATCTTTATATAATTTCGAAAATACAAAAATAGTCTCATTAATATTTTGTAATCATTTTAATCTTAAAAAAATATACAAAAATAGTACTTTATATATATCTTTATATAAAAATAAAAATTACAAAAAAAATAGTTATATTAATATTTTGTAGTTATTTTTAAACTAGAAAATACAAAAATAGTTTTGTTTTAGTTGTCAATCTTATTTTGATAGTTATTTTGATTACGGAGTATTAATTAAATAACTTCGTATTTTTATTCTCGGTTCCGAGGAAAGAATAACATTTGGGTTCAAACGACCCATTTGTAGGCTCAAATTGGGACCTAGCCCATAACAACCCAATATCCAAGCCCAATACCCAAGCCCACTACCCTAAAACCTAGATTCTAGAATACACCTAAATAATACAT
Source organism: Nicotiana glauca (assembly GCA_026770625.1). Taxonomy (NCBI): domain Eukaryota; kingdom Viridiplantae; phylum Streptophyta; class Magnoliopsida; order Solanales; family Solanaceae; genus Nicotiana; species Nicotiana glauca. Next base: position 20,257 of record MU709228.1, read on the forward strand.
ACACTACAATATATACATGAAGAGGGCCGCAACAGTAGGAGGACCCCTTTCACGTTTTCTTCAAGATCCCCCCGTTCTGTAACCTCCGTCAACCCCAAACGACCAAAGACTCCCAGCCATCGCCACCAGCCCCGACCAGCTTTCTTCACCATCTCCACAGCTTAACGTTGACCACACCACCCTTCCTGACGTCACTGCCCAAACGACCCCTTCAGATCGTCGCTCGTCTCCATACCATACAACCCGTCGTATAACCACCATTCATAACCACCTTCATCCCATCGTCCCTCCAGCCCCACACCTGAACCCACCTCCTTCCGCCCAGCAACAGAAAACCACCCTATCTCCTCATCTACGTCACCAGAAACACCATAACCAGCGACGTACAGTAACACTGTCACACCAAATGACCAGCCTCCTTCACGCCTAACACCCTTATCTCCGTCGTCAACTCACCCCTAACTAGTAGCTTCGTCCATCAACGAACAACAATGCCATAACCAGCTTCATCCAGTGAACCAACAGACCCCATTCCGTCTACCAAACATTCCCCTCGCCAGCGAACCACCTGCAACGTCCAGCTACAGTCATCTTCTCCATGGCTTTAAACTGAACACACACGCTGAAACCTAACTGAAAACGTTCAAAAATTGCCCAGAAGTTCTGGCTGGGGTGAGGTCCATTCGAATTCGTCGTTGGTCAGTCGTCGTCTCAGGCTCGTCGAGTTCTGGCGAGTTTCGTGCTCGTCGAGTCCCTATTCCATTGCGGTCATTTTCGGTCTGTTTCTCTTATTTCCGTTTGTATCTTTTCATCTCTTGTTCGTGCTCAGCCCTTTCCTATTTGCCCTGGTGATGGATGCCATAAGGCATCATATTCAAGGGGAGGTGCCATGGTGCATGCTATTTTCTGATGATATAGTCCTAATTGACGAAACACGACGCGGCGTAAACGAAAGGCTAGAGGTTTGGAGACATGCCCTTGAGTCTAAAGGTTTCAGGTTGAGCAGGACAAAGACAGAATACCTCGAGTGCAAATTTGGGGCGGGGCCGACGGAAGCGGGAGTGGAAGTGAGGCTTGACTCTCAAATAATCCCTAAGAAGAGTAGTTTCAAGTACCTGGGGTCAGTTATTCAGGGGATCGGGGAGATCGACGAGGATGTCTCACACCGGATAGGGGTGGGTTGGATGAAATGGAGGTTAGCGACGGGAGTACTGTGTGACAAGAAAGTTCCACCATTACTAAAAGGTAAGTTCTATAAAGCAGTGGTTAGGCCGGCAATGTTATATGGGACCGAGTGTTGGCCGGTTAAGAATTCACACACTCAGAAGATGAAAGTAGCAGAGATGAGGATGTTGAGGTGGATGTGCGGGCATACAAGGATGGATAAGATTAGGAATGAAGATATTAGAGAGAAGGTGGGTGTGGCCCCCATAGAGGACAAGATGCGGGAAGCAAGACTCAGATGGTTCGGGCACATTCAGAGGAGGAGCACTGATGCACCGGTGAGAAGGTGTGAGCGACTGGCTGTGGTGGGCATGAGAAGAGGTAGAGGGAGACCTAAGAAGTATTGGGGAGAGGTGATAAGGCAGGACTTAGCGCGTCTTAGGATTACTGAGGACATGGCCCTTGATAGGGGATTGTGGAAGTCGAGCACTAAAGTTGTAGGTCAGGGGGAAGTTGTGGATATTTCAACAAAGCACTAGAGAGAGACTAGGTACTTAGGAGGTAATCGTAGGAGGTTACTGATCAGCTACCTGTACAAGGAGTTATTTGTTGGATATTAGTATACCTTTCATCTATTTCATCTATTTCGTATTTCTTATACTGCTGCTATTGTGTTATTTTGTGTTATGTTGTGTATTTTATGTTATTTTTAGTATGAGTCTATTGATAGTACAAACTTATTGTCTCTCTTGTTGATGTCTTGAGCCGAGGGTCTCCTGGAAACAGCCTCTCTGCCCCCGGGGTAGGGGTAAAGTCTGCGTACATATTACCCTCCCCAGACCCCACTTGTGGGATTATACTGGATTGTTGTTGTTGTTGTTGTTGTATTAATAGTGGATATAGTTTTGTTTCAACTAATTTGAATCTACTTGTTATTTGTTTAATCTTAGTTAACTTCATTATTATTTTGTTTAAATTGGTTTTCTTTTAGAATTTTATCTTATAATACATGTTCAACAAAATGGATACATGAAAGAGCTAAGTTGAATGGATTGGAAAGAATGAATTGTTTTGAATCATTGAAATTTTTTGCCAAAGTATATACAACCATCTTTGCACTCTTCAGTATTGAATATATAGCTTATTTGATGCTAAAGTAATTGACGTTGCTTCTTAATTAACTCTTAGGGGATACAACTTAATTTGATTATTGTAGGAATTCTGCCTCAAGATAGGAAACTGTTATTTTTCTCTCTTCCAGCAATTTACTTAACTGGTTATTTTCTTGTTGTTTCTTGACCTTAGTTGACATGCCTTAGATTATAGTTTGCTTTAGGCTTGTTAATTAATTAAAATTTGTCATAGTTACGGGTACGGTTCTCGTGACGTAGTTGTGATGCCTAAGTTCAAAATTTGGGAGTACATTTATGTGATCCGGCCAAAACTAATCTTGTTTATCCTTAGAAATCGAGGCATGCTATTTAGTGAATTTTCATGGCCCTCGCAAAGTTAAAATGCCATGATATAAAATTGGGTTTCGAATTAGGTAGCGGGTTCAAGCTAAAAGGGTCTTCCCTTTTGTTTGAATTCGGACTTGAATTCGAGGCTCGAATTTACAATTGTAAGTTAATTGGCCTTTTAGAAACAAATTATGAATAGAAAAATGGTAGTTGCTTTAGGTTGGCCCTTAATAAAATGAGATGAGCCTCGCCAAACAAAATATAAAATGCGGGGCCCTCATTAATTACTTAATTAAAAATACTTAGAGATTCGGGACGAGCCGTTTAGCGAATTTCACGGCTTTCGCAATAGATAACACGTTAGCCTCTTTAGGCGCAATTTTTAATAATTTTAACCTTCCTAATACAGGTGTGCATTTCATGCAATCCAAATCCAAATCCTAAAACGTTGAATAAGAATGTATCAAGGATTCGGGTGTATTTCATGTGACGTGATCCAAAAATATGTTCTTAAACGACGTTCACTTTCTTAAAATAAAATAATTTTACAAAAAGCGATAATTAATTCGAAAAATGCACAAATAGGATAATATGTATTAAAATCAAATATTTTAGCCAAATATGACAGTTGAGCGACCGTGCAAGAACCACGGAACTCGGGAGTGCCGAACCCCTTCTCCCGGGTTAACAGAATTCCTTACTCAGGTTTCTCGTTTGCGACTATTAAACAGAGTCAAACCCTTTCTCGATTCGGAATTCACACCGGTGACTTAGGACACCATAAATCTCCCAAGTGGCGACTATGATTCTTAAATAAAAAAAAAGAATCCCGTTTCGATTGTCCTTAAAATGGAAAAACTCCTTTATTACTATATCTCTTCCCGAGGTGTAGTAAAGGCCGATATTCTATTTCGGAAAAAGGAGGTGTGACAGCTCTGGCAACTCTGCTGGGGAATAAGAACCCAGAACGTCGGTTCCGGGGTTCATGAATTCGAGCTCATTTAAATTGTTGTATTTGGCTTTATTTGGTTTTGATACATGTTCCATGCCTTACGTGCTAAATATTTTTACCGCTTTAATATTTGATTGAATTGTATAAATTATCGTGAATCCCTTCCTCTTTCTGAGTCTTCTACATCATGGAGAAGGGTGCACTTCGTGTGGCTTCTCTTCTGTTAGAGTCTTTTTCCAAAATTTAGAACGAGGTTTGGATAAGTTGCAAAGCCGGGCGAGCTTCTGTATCCCCAGTACGCTGCCTCCCCCTCGGCCCGACTTATCCGCTTGGGTAAGCCAGGCCTAGACTAATAAACCTAGGATTTAAACCTAGAAGAACAATAAACTCATGTCGAATCCCTAGTAGGACGCTTATTTGTATCACGTGCATTTGACTTAGGGCACTCAACATAGGGGTTGGGTCCGTCTAGGACAGGTGCACCCAAAATAACAGACCATCTTGATGCATCCTATGTGCCACATGTTGCATTTATTCAAGGGTAAAAGGGTCATTTGGCAGACTAATGATAGCTGAGGGCAAATGAAAAAAATGAAAAAAAAAGATAGTGAAAAATGAAAAATGAGAAAAAGGAAAAAATAGGGTGAGATGTGAAAATAAAGCGAGTGTGGCCCATTTATGTTTTTCTTTACATTTTGTTAAGGAAAAGGAAAAATATGAAAAAACTCAAAAAGATTTTGCATGTTTCATCATTTTCAAGAAAAAGACAAAAAATATGTTTTCTCTAAGTTAGTTTTTTGTTTAATTTTTCGCTCGTGTCCAATCTGCCCGAACTACGCGAACCTGATTCTCGTCTCCCGGGGCGTGATACGTAGGCAACTCATATAGGGTCCGGTCTTCCTAGTAAATCTTAGGTTCTTGGATTTGCGGGGTTTTAGCCAAATTTTGCACTTTTAGCCACATAGGTTATCTTTGAAAAAATAATGGCAACCATGTTTTGCATGTGTCTAGGAGGGAATGTTATGTCTCACATAATGTTGGTTAAGTTTTTTCATAATAGGTGTGGATTTACTTACCGGAGCTTGAGCATGACAGATACCCCAGGACCGCTGCATTCTAGAGTCGCTTAAGGAGATTTACTTTTATTTTTATTTTTAGTTATTTTTAGTATGTTTTTCTATGTCGTCCTTTACTTTCTAAATATTTACAGTAATGTCAGGTTTTTGTTATTGTATTTTTATTTTATATTTGACAAGGTGTGGTGTAATTTAAAAAAATCAAAAAAAAAAGAGATGTTGCATTTTATATTTTCGGTATAAATTTTCTTTAGAATACTAGTTGTAGAAATGAAAAAAATATATATTTTTAGGTAGTTCTTCCTTTAGGCAAGTAATATTTAGGACTTAAAATAAAAATTATTTTTATATTTTCTTTACAATATTAGGACAACAAAAATTCAAAAAAAAAAGAAGAGAATTTTCTTTAGTACCTTTTTTAAAACGTTTTCTTTGAGGTATTAATCTCAAAAATCCGAAAAACAAATTTTGCGTTTTACATTTCCGTTAGAAGTTTCCTTTAGAAAAAAAAATATCCTTTGAGTTGGTTCTCTTAGGAAGTTAATATTTAGAACTCAAAAACAAAAAAATTTGTTTTTTTATTTCCTTTAGTATATTAGAACTAAAAAATTCAAAAATATAATTTTTCTCTTTTGGTATCTCTTACGAGCTTTCTTTAATATGTTAATTCCAAAAGCTAAAATGATTTTCATTTGAGGTTCCTCTTTGGAAATTAATGAAAAAAAATATTTAAAAAAAAGTTTTTATTTTCATTAGACATTTAGATATTGTAAATAGCAAAAATATATATGCTTTATTTTTGTTTATCATTAGAATTTCTTCTTTAGGCAATCCAAATTGAAATCCAAAAATATTTTGTTTTATCTTTTTCGTTGCTTGTTTCGACATCTTGCGTCAGCATATTAAATGAAAATTCGAAATGTCTTTCTTTGGTTTATTGTTTGAACTTCATTTCAGAAAAAAAAAAGAATCAAGAAAATATTTTTCTCTTGTAGGATTTCCCTTAATAATCACTCATAGAGTCTTTGTTTCAAAAGGAGAAAAATTTCTGTTAAACTTGAGTTTAAAATAGACCATAGAACATTAAGTCTAGAAAATTAAAAAAAAAATGATTTGCTTCTTTCATTTCTCTTTTCTCATCAGAATAGTCATTAAGGTAGAAAAAAAATATCATTCTGTTTACTTTATTCTCGATTTTCCAGAACTACGTAAAGATCTGATTCATGCGGGGTCATGAAACGTAGGCAACCTACATAGGGTTCGATCGAATCATTTTTTTTTATTATTAAAAGGAAAAAAAAGAAAAAAAATGGAAAAAGAAAGGAAAAAGAGAAAAAAAGTTGGTGAATTACGGGAGGTGAGAAATAAGAAGGAAGAAAAGAGCGATAATCAGAAAGAAAGAGGAAGGAAAATAAGCGAGCAAACAAATTCTAGAAAAGCAAAGAAAGGAGAGAGGTTGAAATGAACAAACTGGGATGATGCCAAGTGACCTTATGACCCTTGAAGTCATGTTAGAACCGATAATTGTGACTAGGTGCATTGCACACAATATGAGATTTTTGATGTTAAATGCCCTAACGCTAACATGATGGCTTCATTTTGTTATATTCATAGCAGAAAGGTGGTTGGTTTGTGGTTTGAGAGTGGTAACTCATTTTTACAACACAAGGACAAAAGGCAGTTGGCATCCTGGCCGCCCATTCCTACAACGCCCAGGCAAAATCCAAACTGCACATGACAGGCCAAGAATCAGATACCAGTATCGTGGACCCGTCAAAAAAGGTAGAAGTGGTAGATGTTAGAGCAATGAAAGAAGAGATGTATAAGTTGAGACAACAGATGGCTGAGATGCATCAGGCCTGGGCTAAGGGTCAGCCGGCGCCAATTTATCCCGCCAATCCAGCATATATACCACCTCTGGCTTAGTCTCAGGAGCCTCCTCCTACGAGTTCATCTTCACCTTTCTCGTTCTACCAACCGAGTTATGGCACCACCTCCTATCTTCCCCATGCTCCACCACCCAAACAAAACCCGCCTCCGCCAATCACCCCTGTCTTTGTGGCACCACCACCTGATACACTGCAAAGACCTTCCAGTGAGCCAATGTTTCAAACTCATGACAGGCAGTACCATCCTCCCGAGCGTACCTTTAAAGCTCCCGAGCCATATTCTTACACCCCTCACTTCGAGCTCCCGATAGAAACTGAAAAGACGCTTAAGGATCCGAAATAGGAAGAGATGTTTCGAAAAGTATAAAGCCTGGAGCAATCCTTCAGGAACATGAAAGGGCTGGGTGGCCAAGTTAGTGTGTCCTATAAAGATTTGTGTCTATTCCCAAATGTGCAGTTACCCGCAGGGTTCNTATGAGAGGATACGGAGGACGGGATGAGTTGTTAATGGAGTATTTTAGCCAGAGTCTAAGTGGTTCCGCTTTGGAATGGTACACGAGGCAGGATCATACTCGTTGGTATACGTGGGACGACTTAGCCCAGGCTTTCGCCAATCACTTTCCGTATAACTTGGAGATTGTTCCCGACCGACTCTCCTTGACAAAAATTGAAAAAACGTCTGGGAAGAGCTTCAGAGAATATGGATTCAGGTGGAGAGAGCAGGCCGCCGGGGTCGATCCACCCATGAAAGAAGGCGAGATGGTAGATTATTTCTTGAAGGCTTTAGAGCCCACTTATTATGGCCACCTAGTGTCAGCTGTGGGAAAGGCGTTCAATGATGTTGTCAAAATGGAAAGTATGGTAGAAGAGGGTTTTAAGTCTAATAAGATCGTGAGATATTCGGCAATCAAGGCAACTACCCAGGTTATCCAGAGCGGAGGGGTATTTGGAGAGAAAAAGAAAGAAGAAGTGGCAGTAGTTGACTCAAGAACTTGGTCCAGGGGCCCATCATCTTATTCCCCTCAACCTCAATCTTGTCCCCAAACCTATTCCCATACTCTACAGCATTATTACCCACCCTGTGATCCTCACTTCTCCGCCCACACATACCCCCAACATCCTACCCACGCACCATGGCGTGCACCCACTCCGCAAAATGCTTACCCAACTCAAAATAGTTACCCACCTCCAAGAGCTTACAGGAATCCCCCTGGAGTAGGTTTGCGAGCCAACCAAAATTTCAAGCAAGAGAGGGCACAGAAGCAGGAAACTTTCACCCCTATCGGAGAATCATATGCAGACTTGTTTGAGAAACTAAAGCATTATAACTTGATTGCACCGGTTCCTCCAAATCATGTGGACAAGCGTGCAAGAAGATTTGATCCTTCTAAAAGGTATGAATACCATTCCAATGCCCAGGGGCACGATGTTGAAAGTTGCCGAGATTTGAAAAGAGAGATAGAAAGAATGATTCAGGAAGGAATAATTGCGGTCCAGGACAGTGGCATCCAGAACATTGCACAGAATCCTTTACCTGCACATGACGGTGCACATTTCGTGGGGAAGATCCATGGCAACGGGGAGAATGAGAATCCTTTCGGAAACGTGTTGAATGAAGGTCCCAGTAATTTTGATGGGCAATCCAATGGCTAAGGTGACAAGTTTTGTGATTGGAAAGACGCTC
>MU709228.1:33782-60415 GCA_026770625.1 Nicotiana glauca
CTACTATAGCTGAGCCAGGTGACCACCAGCGTCCGCGGCACCAGATTTTCTACCCTTTTTACTTTTAAAAAAATCTGTATTGTACACCACTGGTCTTGTAAAGGTATTTGGACTCCTTTAGATGCTCATGACTTGTGACACCCCGGTCGGGTTGTATTGGGATGAAATTAATAGTTTTAATGCCAATGAGTTATATTTCCTATTCATTTATGTTTGATAGTTGTTAAAGAAACGATTTGGGGTTGTTGGCTGGCCTTGTCTTCACGAGAGACGCCATCACGACCAGGCATGGAATTTGTGTCATGACAAGTTGGTATCAGAGCCTAGGTTACTAGGTCTCACGAGTCATGAGCAGGTTAGTAGAGTCTCGCGGATCGGTATAGAGACGTCTGTATTTATCCTCGAGAGGCTGCAGAACCTTTAGGAAAATTTCACTTTCTTGGAATTCTTATCGTGCGTACTTGATTTAGCTTGAGATAAAATTCTTGAAATTCCTTCCACATGTCTGTATGCGCATGCGAGCGCTCAGTATTATATGTTCCTTGGTGGTTTTTGATTCCCCGATCGAGGGGCAAGATGTGAATTCTATGAGCTGATGTTGGGCCAGTCTGGAGGACTCGAGGCCGGATCTTTGCTTATGGCTTGAGCACCAAGGTGCTGATTTTGTGAAGTGGAGTTATGAACTTATATGTTTAGCATTGTCCCTAATTGTGGGAATGTCGGCTAGATAGCTACGTGAAGAATATTTTATATCTCCTGGTTGGAAAGTAAAGTGCAATACTTGCGGCGGTATGAGTTCAGACTCAGGAAGACTAAATTGGATGTATTGTGTGTATATCGGTGGAAGGTATTTTCTATGTGTTATGATTCAAATAGGTGAAACACAGATCCATGTATCAATTTTGATAGTATAATACATGTAGTATTGAGATTTACGTAACTGATACACATTGTGATGCTTTGTGAAGTTGTGGATTTTTTGTTAGGATGGTTTTGGTTATTCCCTGGCAGGGGGATAGGCCCAATTACAAAGGAGACTCTGCCGAAATTTTTGAAAATTTTGGGATTTAGTTAAAAAATTTGTCGCCTAAGGAGTGGGCTTAACTGTTGTGTGAATACAACAACAACAACAACAACAACCCAGTATAATCCCACTTAGTAGGGTCTGGGGAGGGTAGTGTGTACGCAGACCTTACCCTTACCTTGGGGTAGAGAGGCTGTTTCCAAATAGACCCCTGGCATCCTTCCCTCCAAGAACTTCCCACCTTGCTCTTGGGGAGACTCGAACTCACAACCTCTCGGTTGGAAGTGGGGGTTGCTTACCATCAGAGCAACCCCTCTTGTCTGTTGTGTGAATGAATGCAAGAATTGTAGAAGAGTTAAAATATTTGATGATTCGTGTCTCCACATCATGTGAAAGAATGAGTTTAATCTCCCCATGATATTACGACAACAATAGAGTATATGTGTTGTGATATATATGGCTTCGAGCAAAGTTGGGGAGGTTGCCATTGATTAGTTGGTTGCACGGTTGTGTGCTATGTTGGTTCGGTCTTAAGTTATACTGGCGAACCAGTTCTAGTTGCAGAAATTAAGCCGGGAATGGCACAAGTGAAGGAAAATTTTGACAAAGATGTCATGAGATCGGATGAGCAGGAAAGAAGTTTCGATTGTTAAGGTAAATTGGTATTGTCCTCAGCATCACTTGAGAACGGTGTTGCGCAGAAAGGGCTTTGCGCCCTGGTTAATTATTCTTGATCGCTTTTCAGCATTAGTACGGCCGGTGGTTTGGAGGTACGCTCTAGATATTATTGTGGTAAGTTGTGGGAGTGTGTCCCATGGGAATACTATATAAGTGTGGCATATGATCACTCGATTGGTTAATGATGTAAACCAAGTATGAAGGTTGTGATGGTGTCGTTAAATTAAAGATTCATGCCTGGAGGGCACTTGGCCTATTGGGTTGTGAACTGGGGAGGGTTACTCCGATTGTGATAGGTGTTCTTGTGTTTTGTAAAGAAAATGAAAGTTATTATGAACCTTTGAAAGGTTATCAGACTAGTTCAGTATGGTCAGAATCAACTTGAAGTCGATGGATAAATTTAATGTGAATAATGGCTCTATATCGGGCCAGATGTGTGCATTTTTGTAATGTAGTCCTCATGGGGGAGTAGTTAGGTTGATGTTTCGTTGTCATATATTTTGCATATTGATGCATTGCGCTAGGTGAGTTGTGAGACGGCTGGAGAAATTTCTATGTGTTGAAAATCCGCGTAGGAATGACGTTATATGAGCATCTTGGCTCTTGAAATTCAAATTTTACATCGCACCTTAGTTGTGCTTGATTTTTGTAGCTATAACGCTATATGCCCTCAGAGAGGTTATGATGCACTTAGCATGCATATGACCGATATTCGGTATTATGTTGTTATGAGCAGATTTGGCTCGATGTACATCTCCTTATGTGAGATCTATATGTGGATCGGGTGGCACGCCGCCAAGGGTTTGTTATCTGGATCGGGTTGCACGCCGCAACAGTGTGATGTTGAGCATAGTTTTGTATATACTATTTTGTATGCCTTGCTCCCTATTTTCTAAAGAAAGTCCGCATTAATGCGTGGGATTAGTAATTCCTTCCAGAGTTCATTTTTCTTTTGTATTGCGTTCGAATTGGTATTGACACATTGGGGCATCGTATGCGACTTATAATTATGTCTGGAGTGGCTCATTGCCTGAACAGTCCATACTGGGTAAGATGAGATCATTGAATTTGAGATCAGTGCAATCTGAGCATATGAAGTAAAATTAAAGAGCTAAGACCATTGTTTGGCTAAGAATGAGGTGATAGTTATTACCAAGAGTATAGAACTAATGAATTGTTATTTTGATAGTAATTATGAATGTGTACAGGTCTCATCCGTCGTGTCAGTATTGTAAGAAATTGAACAAGACCTGTGTATGTCATGCAGAGCATGGGATGTGTAGTGATTCCTCCTAAGTGATTAGATAAATGATCGTCGGATGATTAGGGAAAAATGATATTGCTAAGTGGAAGTGATTTGATGAGAGTATATGTCTCAGGAAGAGGTAATGTGATTAAACTAGTTATATTTCAGTGGTATTGCGGCATGTTCTAGCTGGGTCCATTAGTGGTATTCGGGTATGCTTGGTAGTACAGGTAAATAATGAGTATCTGTTGTGGAATAATTAGGTATCAAATGTGTGCATGTATTCCCACGGTGGAAACTGGAATCAGATATGATGATTTGTGTGTTATATGGAGTTCTGCTGTACAGATTATGTTGTGATGTTGAAATTCAGACTAGTTCTCTTAGTGTTGGATGATTTTGTACTATTGCATTAGGGGCTACGCCAGAAATGCCACAGGTTGCGTGGCGAGGTGCATCAAACTATGTTCTATCTGAATGGTTGTGTTCCACAGACCAGCGGATGGTTGGGAAGGATTGCCTTCTTAATCGGGCCTTAAGGAAGATGTTAGCGTAGAAGTTTTCTACCATAGTTCCGGTATTGAGGGACTTTTCGGATGCGTTCCTTGTGGCCGGGCATATCGCCGGACAAAATTGTGGATTTTGGTATTTATTTAGTGCCGGACACTGCATAGTACAACTCTGCCATGAGTTATAGTAGTGGAAGGAGCAACTTCAGGCTTCTTGATAATGAGTTTGTTGATAAGCTGATTGACTACGTATTTAACTGGAGTTAGCTTGGTTAGTCCCGAGTTGTATTGTTGAGGGATAGGTTGATTCGATTGCTTTTGGACTTGTTAATGATTTGGGGAGAGCTATGAACTGCTTTTTTGTGCTGTGAGATGTCATGAATTGTTGGACATAGGTACATGTGGTAAGCTTCTATTGAGTACTCGTAGAGAAAGTCGAGCGGGAAGAGTAATTGAGTGTTGCTCGGTAAATGGAGAATTGATTATGACCTTTCGGGATAGATTTAGGTGTTTTATTTCTATAATGTGAGACGGGTTCTTAGTCCTGTGTTGCAATGGTATTGATGAGCTTAAGGTACAGCTCTTCCGTTTGAGTCATTTGTTCCGATTTGAGTATATCTAGACTATTCCTTGCTGGTGCATGGATTTGGAAAGTTGTGGCTTAGTCCTGTGATGAGGTGCCATATCACCGGAGTGGTGCGTTGGATTCGAGGAAATTGTTGGAATCATTAATGAATGCGAACAGATGTGATTTCGGCTGATTAGGGAGTTCATATCGAGGTTTGTCTCAAAAATCTGTAGTGATATTAGTCAACAGGGAAATAGCTTTGTGTATGGGTGACCTGAGGAATGGATACGGTTATATGTTTATTTACCGTTGGCAGTATATGAAAGTGTCGGAATAAGACTATAGCTAATAGAAGGGGTTTCTATCGATATTTAGTTGCCATTGGCAGCTGTTGTGAATGGAAGTTATCCCTGCATGTGTTTGAGTTATGTGGTATATTAGATGATTGCAGCCGAGGTTGCAGGTATGGGTTATTTCAGCTGGTTCGGGTTTGTTCTGAATATTGAGACGTGAGGTCCTGGCCTTGTGTATGAATTTGGAAAGTCCAATGTGGTTCTACAGTTTATGGTTTAGATGGACTGTGAAATTTCAGCTAATATTGTGTTGTCGGACCTATATGAGACAGGGTGACATGGGATCACCCGGGGTATATGCTTGGTAAAATTATTCAGCTGTTGGTTAGATTTTAGAACAACCTTGGGTCCGCTCGAGGACGAGCGTTTGTTTAAGTTTGGGAGAATGTGATGACCCGACCCGTCGTCTCAGGAATTACCACCCTGATTCCCCCATATTGTGTTCCTTTATGTTTCATCATCGGCATTGGGTGCGTTAGAATTTAATTGGAGTGATTTTAATAAGAAATGAGACACTTAGTCTCTTTTAAGAAGACTTAAATTGGAAAAGTCAATCGAATGTTGACTTATGAGTAAGAGGGCTCGGAATTGAATTTCGATGATTCAGTTAGCTTCGGGTGATGATTTAAGGCTTATGAGCGCAATCGGAAGTAATTTTGGAGGTCCGGTGAAGAAGTTAGCCTATTTTAGCGAAGTTAGTATTTTGGCAATTTCCGGTTGATAGGTGATATTTTGATCTAGGAGTCGGAATGGAATTCCGAGAGTTGCAATCGCATCGTTAGGTGATTTTAGACTTGTCCGCAAAATTTCAGGTCATTCAGACGTCGTTTGGTTGGGTTTCGGATCGAATGTGAGTTTTGGAAGAATTTGATAAACTTAGGCTTGAATCTATGGTGAATTAATGGTTTTAGCGTTGTTTAATGTGTTTTGATGATTGGAACAAGTTTGTATGATGTTTTAGGAGGTGTTGGTATTTTTGGTTGAGGTCCCGGGGGCCTCGGGGTGATTCCGGATGGTTAACGGGAACTTTTGATGTTGAAAAATTTCATAATAGACGAAATTGTAAATGAGTGTGCACAAGATCTCACTCTAAACGATCATATCTCCCGTTATACAAGGGTTTGTGTGACGCACAATCTATCAAATTAAATCCCTTTGAATCTAGTTTCCAACTCAACAAACTGTTTGTTATTTGGAGGTGTATACCAAAAGTTATGCCCATTTTACTGGACACGCGTCACCAGCGCGCCCAGGCACGCGGCCGCGGGTTGGACCTACCAAGCTCGAATTTGGCATGACCATTTTTCATTCAAGCTCGAATTTGGAAAGATTTCTTCATCCTACCAAGACCTCCAACCCCTCCCATCTTCAATGTAAGTAATCCTTATGATCTTGGTGTGAAATTCCATCATTTATACACTAATAGTGATGAAATCTTCACTTAAACACTTAGATTTTTCAAGAAATTCCTTCAAGAACCCAAAGAAGGGTTTTGCAAGATTTCTTCCAAAAGGTAAATCCTACACCTTAGACTTACATATATGGAGTTATTATGGGATTATGAGTATGAATCAAGTATTACAACTTATGGTATGGTGATTGGAAGCCATAAATTCCCAATTTAAATATATGAACATGGTAGGGATTTAAAGGTGATTAGATGATGGAATATTTGTGGTTGGGTGTGAATGGTTGATCACACATGTGTTGTTAAGAGTATAAATTGTCAAAGAATAATGGTGGGATGAATTGTTGGTTAATGGTGATAGTTGGGTAAACCAATACTATAGTTATGCGGTGTAAATATTTATGCCCACAAGATGTTTGACAATATGCCTCAATGGCATAATTTATGGGATCTAGTACTAATATTGGCCCTATTGAATGTTGTGTTATAGATTGAAGTTACATAACTGTATTGGATCATTGTAGTATCATTAAGGGGCAAATTTCAGATATTTATGGTTAAAACCCCGTCTTTTAGAAATCGAGCTTCATCGATGTTTGTGTGATTTTGGTCAGATTCGACGCATGAGGAGGCATTGAGAGGCAAGGGCATAGCGAGCTAGACTTTTGGCCGCCTTGAGGTAGGTAATACTTGTAAATGATGTCCTCGGGGTTTGAAACCCCGGACTTGCACATCATAGTGTTGTATTGTGGTGACTTGCACGCAAGGTATGAGCGTGGGGTAGAGCACCGTTGCACATCATAGTGTTGTATTCTGAAACGACGTTCACTTTCCTAAAATAAAATAATTTGACAAAAAGCGGTAATTAATTCCAAAAATGCACCAATAGGATAATATGTATTCAAATCAAATATTTTAGCCAAATATGACAGTTGAGCGACCGTGCTAGAACCACGGAACTCGGGAGTGCCTAACCCCTTCTCCCGGGTTAACAGAATTCCTTACTCAGGTTTCTGGTTTGCGACTGTTAAACAGAGTCAAACCTTTCCTCGATTCGGGATTCACACCGGTGACTTGGGACACCATAAATCTCCCAAGTGTCGACTCTGATTCTTAAATAAAAAAAATGAATCCCGTTTCGATTGTCCTTAAAATGGAAAAACACCTTTATTACTATATCCCTTCCTGAGGTGTAGTAAAGGCCGATATTCTATTTCGGAAAAAGGAGGTGTGACAAAATGTAGTTATCACAGGTACGATTCTGGCTTGTGATCGAGATGCTTCGGTACTATTTGATCAGGGTCTACATATTCATATATTTCATCTTATTTCGCACCATGTTTGGTCATGTCTAGTGATGCCTTGGGTATTCCTGTATATGTATCTACACCGGTGGGTGACTCTATCGTGGTCCACCGAGTCCATCGTTCATGTATTGTAGCGATTGGGGGTCTTGATGTTGATACCCAATTTTTTCCTATGTATTTTATATATTTGAAATATTCTCAAAATAGCATGTACATGCATGTATAGGCATGCCCAAGAGTTTTGGTATTTTTTCCTTATTTTTAAAGATTTTAAAACCAATTTGTTATCTATTTTAATATTACCAAATTTAATAATTATTTCCAGACTATCATTTTTGGTGAATAATTTCTTTTTATTCTTATAATTGCACCAAGATATACATAAGGTGATTTTTGAATATTTTTATGAGATTTGTTTGGTATTTTTAAAGTTAAATTGCTATAATTGCAATTATAGTCTATTTTTCGATTAATAGTGTTTCACCAATTATAAAATTACGCCCAGTATTTTTAGATAACATTTATATATTATTAATTAATTCAGTGCTTTTAATTTGATTAAAATTTATTTTAACTATTTTTATAAAAGTAAAAGGGGAAAACTGGCTATTTAACATTTAGCCTCATCTCTTTGCAATTTCAGTCTATTTACATTTCAATTTTAGCCTTCGAATTGGCCCAATCCCAAACCCATTCGGACCGGCCCAATTCTATTTTTACCCAACCATTTAACCCATTTATTAACCCGCCCGGATTATCTTTCAATCCAGGCCGTTGATCATTTTGATCAACGGCCAGGATTACCCCTTTCCAATTTAATTCACCAACTACATCCTAACTCCCCCCATTTCTTCTAGTCTGCCTCCCTTGAATCCTCTCCACTGCCAAATTCTCTCGAAGGTTCTTCGGAACCCTAACTGTCTCCGACCCTTTTTCCACCGTACTTCCACCGGAATCCATGGCTTCTCAAGCCATGGGTGGTCTGAACTCACCCACTTCCCCCCATTAGACCATGGTTGTTCGAAGTTTCGAGGTCTAGCCTCGGTGGTTCTCTCCATACGTTCTTAGATATGTGGTTCTATGGCCTCTCTGGCCATGCTCAGGCGTATTCAAGAATTAGGAGCCTATTTCCAACCTCATTCGACACTCAAGATCAGACTTCTTCCCAAGCCTTTCTCATGTCTAGGGTTTCTCTGAAACCCTAAGCTATTCGAGGTTTTCCTCTGTTTGTTCTCTTAGATCTATGCTATATCTATGTTCTACTGGAGTTTTTAAATGTTTTCCACAATCTTTCCTTTCAAGATTTATTTCTCTTTGATTTAGGATTTCTGAAAAAGTTTCGAGATGTTTCTCTAACTCTCTTTCTTCTTTTCTTTGTGTGAATCTGTCTTTGCTATGTTTCTGTTTCTCTACCTCGCATGTTCCTCTCCTATGTTCTTATGTTTGCCTTATTATACATGTCCCCCTATTGTGCTCCATTCTTTCTTCTACTGGTTTCTATTTCATGTTTTCACACGTTTATCTTTTGTGTTCGTTACCCCTGTGTTCCTTTACTGTATTTTCCACTAAGCTCTTAGTTCTTTATTTGCCTTTACTGGACCTTTGTTTGAATTCTAAACATGTTTCATCTATTGTTTCTTTAATTTTATACTACCTCATTATCTTCTGAACTTGTTTAAGTTTCAAGCTTCTCTTAAAACATGTTCTTTATGTCAGTTGTTCACTATGTTTGTTTCAAACCTGCTATTTTACCTGATTGTTTTCTCATGAGTCTCTAAAAGAGACCCTTGAGCCTTTTATTTGTCTTCTTGTCTCTGCATCCGATTCAAGTTAAAAACCTTAGGAATTGGGGTTTTTGGCAAGACTGATTTTGTGTTTTGACTAGGATTCTACTTTGGAACACTGGACTCTCAGCCTGATTCTGAGTCTATAAACTGAACTTCAACCTCTTTGTTTATAACTCTGAACTTTTCTATGATTGTCTTTTCTAATCAGCATGACAACTTCTTCTTGTTTGATATTTGTGTGCTTTATATATGAGAAATTATTCTTTCAAAAAAGTTCTTGCCAATTATTGATTGATTTCAAATTCTTTTTAGTGATGTTTGATTGATTGTTATTTTATTTTCCTTAAGTAAAACCCTCTCTTCTCTTTTTCGGACTTGGTTCATTCGAAGAAAGCCTGCAATTTTATTTTTACTGACTGGTTGATTGATTCCCTTTCCTTATTTTGCCTTATCCCTATATGTTTATTCTATAGTTCCATTTTTATGTGGTTTGTTGTTCATGCTTCGTAGCTTATGCTGAGTTTTGCTTTCTTTGTTTCTTATTTCATATGAGTCCCTACCCCTAACCTCCTTTATGTGTTGAGTTGAAACCTTGGTCTGACAGTATCCCAATTACTACCCAGGCCATGGTTTGAACTTCAATAGGTCCTGAACTCTCCAATGCTTGGCTAGTGGGTTGGTCGGGGGTGTGCTAGCATTCTATGTTGCTACGAATGACCACCAACCTGCCTTGGCATACTTTAAACCCCTCGATTGCACTTATACTTGTTCCTAGACTCCATGTTCTGCCCCCCTCCAATGAGCCTTGCCTTGGGACCTTGAGCTCCCTCTGAACTTGGACATTGGAGGGCTGACCCTTCCATGCTGCACTTTAATCCAAGTTCTCCAATGATATATGGGTGTGTGCATTGCTTGGAGTTCCTGAAACTCTTTAGAACTTTGACATATCCTGGATAAGATAAAGGCTTTGAACCTGATCTTCGCAGTTGGCTCATATCATATTGTTAGACCTTGGGTTTGAATTAGGCTCCTTGGATGCAGCTTAAGAGTTCTGATTGTATTTTATTTACTGTTTACGATTCATCTTGGCCTGTAACCTCTGGGGTGATTAGTTAAAAGGGACGGGTAACAATGTATGCAAAAGGGGTAGTTATCATATCTACAGGAATTTTCGCATGTAGATAATCTGCCTATAGGGATTTCTAATTTCAGCATCCTCGTATGTTGGTATCATGTCTATAGGAATTTTTGCATTCCCGCATGTAGATAACCTGCCTATAGGGATTTCTAATTTCATCATCCTCGTATGTAGATAACATGTTTATAGGATTTCTGCATTCTCACATATAGATACCATGTCTATAGGACACACATGCATAGAAAACATGTCTGTAAGTCCTTTCTAATTCTAGCATATCCACTTCTCGCTATGCAAGCATGTTTATAGGCCTTAATAACCAAAGTTGTCATGTTCATGTAAAATCCAGCATTTAAATGTCATTCCTATAGGGTTTATGCATTTTTATTATGTCTTCAAATGTATTCTAAAGTAGACAAATGCATAGAAAGCATGCTATAGGAGTTAATCAAATCTGAATCGCCTCACTCGTTTATAAGTCTAAAACCTGTAGAAATAATTAATTACTAGTTACAGAACTTATGGTCATTTGCTAAAACTTGCCTTTCTTCAATAACTGACAACGTTTTCTTAAGTTAGTACATATTCATTGTTCCTTAAACCAATATATGCCATGTCTATAGGACATCACGTAGCCAAACAAGTATGTAGTTAATTAATTGCATTATTGTTCGATAAGTTACAGCCAGGCAAGCCTAATGCGAACTTCTTGCCTAAAAATATGTAACGAACCAGCCTGCCTAACGTTAAGCATAAATTTAGACCTAATCTGTACATGTAAGACATGCTAAACTACATGATTTTCTGTGATTAAAGGAGTTTTATCTGAGCCTTAATTGTTTATGCTCCCATAACTGTTTTCTTGTGTTTTGCTTGACGCCTTAGTACTTTAATCTTTTAAAGCTCTGAAAAGCCAAGCTTCCTCCCTTTAGCATTAGTAGTCCTAAAAGCCTCCGGGACTGATAGGTGGGATGGGTAATAGCATGCAATAAGTAAATGAGACTATTTCGCGTTTAATACCTTAACGGGGTGGGAAGGGTAGACATGAAGATGATGATCACACGATAACACTATGTGTACGATTGGTTACCGGTGTTGTGTGGATGATCCATGTGATTTATAAACCTAGGACCCCTTTCCTTACATAACTTTGCTTAATATCAATAAAATCTTGTCTTTCCAACTGCCCAAAACTCTTCTATAAATTTTACTACATTATTCCTTTCTTCCAAATCCTTCTTCTTTGTTTATTAAACGTTTCGATTAATTTTCTGCATTTAGATCCTTCTTTAAACAAATTCTAGATCATCTAGACCTTGACCCCCACATACTTGTCACGTATCCATTTGCAACCCTTATCTGTAAAATCATTTGTGTATCTATTTGCATTAAAGTCACAACATAACATGGTCGGGAACCACACTAGGGGATCTTGGGGGGTGCCTAAGACCTTCCCCTCGAGATAATTTCTAGCCCTTACTCGAACTCTGATTTTCCAACTCAAAAACCCTTAGTGTCCTAATGCACTAAACCATTAGGTGGCGACTCTTCAAATCCAAAAACCCAATTCTTAAATAGGAATAGAGTTGTCTTCCCAAATGCCGTAAATAATATTTCGCGAGAAAAAGGGGGCGTGACATCATGGCGACTCTGCTGGGGATCTTTAGGATTTTACCACCGCATGTTATATGTAACTTTGCTATTTTCTTTATTGCTTTATTTAATACTCTTATTCGAAACTGACTTAGCTTTTTGTTTCTTTTTCTTTTGAGCTTTCATTTACTGCTTTCCATCAACACCGTTGTAACTTCTGAACAATTGTTGTAATCATTATGAACGTGAAAATACGTGACAATTTGTTTCATTCTTGTAATTGCATCTTCAACATCATATTCCACTCGTGCCAAACAAATACGATAGCACGCTTGATGAGTGGTTGTGCTCTTCCAATATTATTACCCCCTAAATTCTGGTAAAGGCGTATTTGCGTTAAAACTAGTCGATCAGCGGTGCAGTCGATGGTTTTGTGCCTTTCCCTCTTGAGTTGTCTGCTCAAGAGTAGCGGTCTAGCACCCCATAGAAACCTTATTCTATTTAACTGTTCATGTACCACTGTCAAACCTAATCGAGTCAGTTATGTTGTCCACATAATGACTCTTTAAGATAGCCTTATCCAAAGTCCACTGTGTTCCCCTAGAACCAAAACGGACAACACCATACTCTATGCATTTATTTGGAGAACTAAATATTGTTTATGCCAATTATTGATTTAAATAGTCGAGTTCAGTTGGGGTGAGGGACTAACGCTTTGTTTTGCAGGAAATGAAGCACGAAATCCCCAGATTCGGCATAGTAACCAATATCCATCCAAGGTTGCTAAGATGGTGGGAGGACCTTCATTCCAGTGACCGGACCCTTGTCCGCAAGTATTTGGGAAACTTACCCTCTCTTTTGGAAATTCGGCCGGACAACAGAATCATAGAGGCTGCGACTTTATTCTGGGACAGTGATAAGATGGTATTTTGATTTGGGGACCTTTAAATGACCTCGCTGCTCGAGAAAGTAGAAGGGTTAGTCGGTATTTCTTGAGAGACTTCGGATTTCCTCATGCCAGAAAACTGCAAGGGTAAAGGATTCTTCAATATGATGGGGTTGAAGAAAAACTTAGATTTGACTTGTTTGAAGGATTCCTATATTCCATTCGACTACCTGTACGAGAGGTACAGTCATAGCAAGTCCTACCGCACGTATCCAGATGAATTCACCCTCACATCATTAGGGCATATCCACAGGAGAGTTTTCGTCTTCATGTTCTGCTTCCTGGGAATGATAGTGTTTACCATGAAGAAGGCTAGGATCCATACCAGACTAGCCATGGTCACCAAGACACTAATGGAGGAGTTTGAAGGGCAACCTTTCAGCATAGTGCCCATGATTGTTGCGGAAATCTACCGAGCTTCGGGAAACTGCCAACGAGGGGCCTATCATTTTGAGGGTTGCAACTTATTACTTCAACTCTTGCTTATAGAACATCTCCAAAAGGGTCGATATCGTCAAGAGCTTCCATGAAGTCTGTGGAATGATCATATATCCTTTCACAATCCCAACAAAATGAACTATATGCCTGACATGTTTGCTCGGTCGGGGGATGCTCGAGGATGGGTAGAGTTGGTCGAATGGTTCCCTATTGGAGAGTTCATCATCCGCTCTCGCGGCGCTCCATTCCTTATACTCATTGGTCTAAGGGGAACTTATCCCTATGTCCCTCTCCGAGTCATGAGGAAGGCAGGAAGAAAGCAAGTTTCAGGGCTGATTTCCAAGACAACGATAGCCCATACAAGTGTCAAGCTCAACAAATGTAGAACGATAAGATCATCTTGGAGAAGGATTCCATAGAACCTGACATTATCATGCCAGCTACACCTCATACTATCTAGGTTGGCTAGAAGAAGATCATTCTTAGTTAGGACAACCCGGGTCTGTTCGAGGTCATAAGGTCATCGACAAAAGGGCTGAGATAAAGGTCAAATACAACCAGTTGCATAAGAGGATCGGGGAGTGTGAGAGTGAGCATTGGGATATTCAAGAGGAAAATCAAAATTTGATCGAGGAATGGAAGGATATAGCTGTCAGAGCCAACAATCACTTAGGGCATTTGGAGCATGGGTTAGTAGAGTTGGAAGGGAAGTTCATCCGGAGGATCGAAAGTTGCCAAAACGCCGAGGGTAATGAAGGAGGTCATTTGGCTAGGGCTTGTTGATACCCAATTTTTCTCTAAGTATTTTTATATCCAAAATACTTCTAAAATATCATATTTGTGTATATATAAGCACACCTAAGAGTTTTGGCATTTTTAATGATTTTTTAAACCAATTTATTGCCTATTTTAATATAATAAATTCCAATAATTATTCCCAAAATTATCATTCTTGGTGAATAATTTATTTTATTCTCACATTTACACTAAAATATAATTAAGGTAATTTTTGCATATTTTTACAAGTTCATTTGGTATTTTTTTAATGCTAAACTGCATATAATTGCAATTATAGCCCATCTTGTAATTTACAATATTTTATGTTTATCAATTTAATCCCAGCATTTTTAAATTAATATTTATATAATATTTATTTACCCATTACTCTTAATTTTCTTTTAAAATTTGTATTACTATTTTATAAAAAATTAAAAGGGAAAATTGGCTATTTACGATTTGGCCTCAATTGCATTTCAATTATAACAATTTGGCAACCCCAATTAACCCAAATTCAAGCCCAAAATTGCCCAGCCCAATCGCAATTTAACCCGACCCCTAACCCGCTTATCCGATTTGCCTGGTTCCCCGTTCAATCTAGACCGTTGATCTAAATGATCAACGACCATATTTCATTCTTTCCTTTTTAATTATACCAACGCACCCTAACCCTAATCATTTCTCACCAAACGCCTCCCTCGAATTCCTCTTCTCTCTCAATTCTCTCTGAAGCCTTCATGAACCCTAGCCGCCACCTTTCAATCTCGCCCTAATCCATGGCCTTCCACGACCATTGGAGATGTGTAATGGCCCCTTGTGGCTCCTGTGTGTTTGCTTATATGGTTTCACAGCCAAATCTCAAAGGAAGTTGGTCCATTCATTGCCTGACTTCCATTCACGACCTTTCTCCGATCGTCCCTGACTTTTCTCCGGCCATCCATGGCTGTTCGGGCCAGATCCTTGGCGATCCTGGTTAGATCGTTAATTTCCAAGGCCTTTCTCACCTTTCTGGGTTCTTCGAAACCCTAATATTTGGGATTTTTGATTTTTCTGTTAGATCTGCCTTAGCTCTATACTTGCCATAAATGTTTAAGTGTGTTCTCGAAAGTTCTTCAACTTTTCTTACAAAATGACCCTTCGTAAGGGTTTTCCTCTAAGTTTTTCAAAAGATCTCTGATTTTTAACATGTTTTTGAATTGGCTATGATTTGCTCATGTTATTCTCCTATCTGTTTGAGCATGATAAAAACCCTAGTTCCCTTTTTGGTCTTATCCGAGTTCT
The DNA here is from genome assembly GCA_026770625.1 of Nicotiana glauca. Taxonomy (NCBI): domain Eukaryota; kingdom Viridiplantae; phylum Streptophyta; class Magnoliopsida; order Solanales; family Solanaceae; genus Nicotiana; species Nicotiana glauca. The sequence continues at coordinate 48,836 of MU709228.1, forward strand.
GAGATTATTTGTTTAAATGTGTACTTGTTCGATTAAGTTCTTTGTTTCTGACTCTCTTCTCCCTGTTTAATTTATCTGACTTGAGCTCTTATCATCTCTTAAAATTGGTACTAACGAAGCCCTAATTTCTTAAAAAGTTTTGCATCACTTGTTACTGTGAGATCTTTACTTGTTTCTGACTCTCGTTACTTGCTCCTATGTTCTTCTTCACTTTTTGCTTTATGTGACTACTTGACCTATTTGACTACTATGCTTCGAATACTTTCTTACTATTGAACCCTAGCTTATCCTTACTGCCATTATATGTTTGTATTGTTTCTTTTTGTCAACTTGTTTAACACTGCATTCTTGTTCATTCCTTTCTATCTATATGGTGAAGTGCAGAATCATGTTGTCACACCTCCTATTTCACACACAACCCTTCTACCTAACTTGAAAACACAAATTTATATTATAAATTAATTCTAATGATCTTAATGGAATTTTAGCCTCCAGCAGTTTAGGCCTTGAATGCTGGCCCAGGCCTGTGACAATAGCAGCTTGTGAAAGGGCGACGTGCATTGGATCTTTGGGAGCTAGCCCAGGGTTTTAGTTGCATATGTATCTTTATTTGGCCAGGCAATCTAAATTCCAGGTCTTAGACCAGACCTGGTTCAAAGTGAAGAGAGGTGGGCTCATAGTGAGCCCAACTTTAATGCTAATTTTGCTCAGGGCCTGCTAAGTGCGCAAAGGAAAAAGGTATAACTAATTCATATAAAAAAGGCAGACTGATTTCAAAAAGTGATCATACAATTCCGGTTTATTTTTTAGTTAATGTCTATCATTCTAAATGTTGAAACTGCAATAAAATATAAACATCTCCTAGATCATCAATTAACATATAACTATACTATAAATGCTGAAATCAAATTGTAATTCACTTATTCTGGAATCGTTTTCAACACAGGTATGATGCATAAACCAAACTAACTGATTATGTTGAACTACATAAGACCTATTTTATTGTTTCAGTCCACATATTAATCCAAAGCTTAAACCTCAAACTAATTTAACAACCAAACTCAAAGTCAAAATCGCTATCATACTAGATGTCACACCTCCTTTTTACGCTTACTACACCCCGTGAAGGGCATTATAAAGGAGATTTTCCAATTAAAGGACAATCGGAACGGGATTTTTTATTAAAATTCAGAGTCGCCACTTGGGATATTAATGGTGTCCCAAGTCACCGGTTGAATCCCGAACCGAGGAAATTATGACTCTGTTAACAGTCCGAAAATCAGAAATCCGAGTAAGGAATTCTGTTAACCCGGGAGAAGGTGTTAGGCATTCCCGGATTCCGTGGTTCTAGCACGGTCGCTCAACTGTTGTATTTGATTTTATCTGATTTTAGTACATGTTAGCTTATGTGCCTTTCATTTGTAATCCTCTTATATATATATATTTTTATAGAAATTACAACGTTGTGAAAATGTATCTCGAACCGGTGTAACCACGCCGTACCAGTACGCCCGTGGCTTTTGACACATTTCAACTTCGTTGAGATTTGGATTTGGGTCACATAAAAGTGCACCCATATTTAGGAAGGTAATATTATTAAATCTTGCCTAAAGATTCTAACGTATTAATATTTTGGGGAGGCGGTGAAGTTGTCTAAACGGCCCTTCCCGGTTTTCTAAGTAATTTTAAACCTTTATTGAGGGCCCCGCAATTTTGCATTTTTATTGGGCGAGGCTCGTCTCATTTATTATTAAAAGGACCACTTGAAGTAACTAATTTTCTATTCTTTGTCTCTAAAAGATTAATCAATTCATGAATATAAATTCGAGTCTTAAATTCAAGTCCGGATTCAAACATAAGGAGAAATCCTTTTAGCTTGAACCCGCTACCTAATTCAAAACTCAATTTTTATTTGTGAGTTAGATTCCCCTATTCTTAAAGAATTTTGAAGATTTTTTGATTTATAACAATTGGTAGTCTTACAAACTGGATTTATATTTAACAAGTCTTATCGAATGAGATCTTATAATCTGCAATTTTAATAAGCTGATGCTAACTCTGGGCCTCGAAACATGCCCACTTTCTGAACTAAAAATCAACGCTGGGCCGACCTGTGTGTGATTGAGGCCCACATATGTTCAGTAACGAAGAAGAACCCATGTAATTCCATATAGTCAACCACCTGCTTCATTAATTCTTTTAATGAACATTTTATGTACTGAAATTTTTTTTATAGGAAATAATACCTTGATTTGAGTTCGGTTACTATTACCTTGACCTTTAATCATGTACATATTTTGAATAACAGTAACAGTAATTGATTAAACTTATATGAACCAATACTCAGGAATTCATGCGAATTTTTTGAATGCAAATTTCCTACACTGTATTTACAACCTGAGATCTGTATTTGCAAATTGATTCAGAAAAGGGAAGATTTCAATCCAGAAAACTTAATAATTCATTATCGTTCATAGTCCAGTACAGTTCATTAATACAATTCGATGAATATAATAACAGTCCAAATTTTGAACAATCTCAACAAACTAATGCTCAAATACATCAAATGACAATTGAAACTAAACTGAATTTCATGCTTTAAGCATCATATAAATTTATCTTTCAGTTTATAGCCATCAAGGATAAAGTTGTGTACCTGAGTAAAGGAAATATGAGAAGAAAAGAAGTCAGCTACTTTGAACAGCAACAGCAACATCAACCAAACTCAGCAGTATATCGTCACAGAACAAGCCAGGAATTAATTTTGAAAACAAAAAATGCAGGTAAACTCAACAGATCACTTCGACACACATTTGAAATGCACTCCTAGTTCTCAAAGCTGCACCTTGATGCATCTGAAATCTCACTGGACCCAAAACTCGACTGGAATTCAAACTAATTAGGTCCCAAACTCATTTGAACTAGTCATTAATCACTTCTGAACACCTTTAGAACTAGAACCTCAAGCAGAAATGAAAAATTACCGAAGGAAAACTGAGAATCACTAACACTAATAATGAAATAGTGAAACTGTTTTTGATTTTTCCATTTTTTGTCATTTTTGTATTTTTGTATATGTGAGTTCAAATGCATATTTCAAAACTAAGGAGAAGAAGGACTGCTCAGTGTGAAGTTTTTCTGGAAGGAATTCAAATCTAGAAAAGGAAATTGGATCTGAAATTCTTAATTTCAGATCTGAAACTTAGCAGATATTTTTTGGGGACCTATTGGAGTTCAAAAACTTCTAAAACAAGGCTGAATGACTGCCTATTTATAGGCACAATTAAGGGGCAGAATGTTCTAGACATTTCACTCTTTTTCCCTCCCATTTACTTTCAAGTATTGCTTATTAAGCCTTCAATTCCTAACTTGTTTCTCAAGTTACTATCCTAAGTTTATTGAATTCTACACTAAAGTCCTATTCTAGAATATTCTATACCCCTACAATTCCTATACTACCCCTACTTCATTTAATAATTTACCATTTCTAATAAACATGCCATTTTCCTATGCCCAAATTACCCCTGAGGTTCCCTGATATTATTACCCAACCACAGCCCTTTTACCCTAGTTAATAACTATGGTTATTTAACCTCAATCAGTTATAGCCAAATTATCTAAGCTTAACAATTTCCTGAATTAAGGAACAACTAATTAAAATATCAAACTATTGCTTTAATCTAATCAAACAAATCCAAACAGGATCAAAACAAGATCAATAATAAAACAACAACTAATCTGGAAACAGTAAACTACAACTAGTTAACTAAGAACAGGATTAATTCTAATTAATACCACTCCAAATGCTTTAATTAACAATAACAAAGAAATAATCGACTAATCACATAAAGTAATTACTGAACCACACAGCTACTTATTGAAAACAGAATCAAAACTAGAATCATAAACTAATAACCATGAATTAAGCTCATAAAATTGTAACAAGATAATTCTAGCAAAATTAAACTAAAGTGAACAAATGCCACAAAACAAAAATCAAACTAAAACTAAACCTAATCAAAACCAATTCTGGTAAAAAAAAAACAGACGAGATTTAATCCAAAACAAAGTAAGAACAATTATAGATCTAAATAAACAGAACAAATTGAAAGGAATCTTACTGATTTTGGCTACTAATTTGACCGGGCTTGATAGTGATCTTCAAACGATATTAGGCGCTTGTTTTCACTAAGAATAAATGCCTAATATAGTTTGGAAATTACTTGAACATTGGCTGGAGTTCAAAGTTTTGACTTCAAACCCTAGATGTGGAATCAGAGGCAGATTGGTGAGATTCAAGGGAAAATAATCCCAAATTTGTGAAGAGAAGGATAAGGAGACTATACCCTAAAGATTTGGGGTCATTTGGACAAGGTAATATTTTGGCTGGAATCTTCAAACTAATATTCGAGCCGGTGAGCAATGATTCGTGAAAAACCGATACCGGATACAGGAAGAGGAAGGCGAGGGGATACTGGGTGTTAATTTGGTAGGGTTTTGCGTTGTCGCCACCGTGGGCGGCGGAGACGGTGATGACAAAATTCAATATTCGAGCGGATAGGGTATGATTCGAAGGAAGCTGATAAGAGATTCATAACGAGGGCTTGAAGGCGATCTAGGGGTGTGATTTAGGGAGCCACCGGAGATGGTGGCAATTTCTCCGTCGGTGGTGGTGGCGACGTTACAGGCGAAGGGAGGGGTACGATGAGGATGAAGATGGTCTCTAGGGTTATGATATTTTCGGACATTAATATCAAACTATAGAAATCAATGCAGACCGTTGGATCATGGACTATGGAAGGCTGAGATTAATTTCCTTATTTTGAAACGACGTCGTTTTTTTGAATAGAGAAAGGCTGAAATGGGTAAAGGGCTACTGGGCTGGGGCATGACTGGAGGGGCTAATTGGTTTGGGTTGTAGTGTTTTAGCCCAATTAACAGTCATTTCCTTTCTTTTATATTTTGTTTTTCTTGTATTTTAACTCATTTTGTATTTTATTTTCATTTTTTGGTATTTATTTTTATTTACTTGTATTTTTTGTATTTTTTATCTTATATATTTTTATATCAAATTTATTTTCTGATTTTATAAAATTGAGAAATTAAACGAACAATTAAACTAATTAGAACCTAAAATCATTTAATAACTAATTTGTAGCAATTTTCAATTAAAACAATAAAAATGCTATTTTTTGATTTTTTCTTAAATTGTTCCGAAATGAATTAATATTAAAATTGTGAAATTAAAAATCCTAATGCATATGCATATAAAATGCAACAAAATTCCTAAAAATTGTAAAATCATTTATTTGGAAACTTTTGGAATAATATGCTTAGGGTAAAAATCACGTGCTCACAACTGCCCCTCTTTGCCCGGAAACACGATGAATTTTCGTGCAAAGACAAGTGAGCGGAAATGAGAGATTTTTGCCCATTCGCATATTCCATGTGAAGCATTTTGAAAAGTTTGACCGCACCCTGCTTCAGGGATTGCCTACATATCCTGGGCTAAACAGGAATCAGGTCAGCGTAGTTCAGGAGTGTCTGGTAGCTGGGACTACCAGGAGCTATGATTTTACTGTTGTTGCTGATGTTACTGCTTCCTGACCTCCTTATTACACCATGTCAAGATAAAAAGAAACTAGCCTAAGCTATGCTCTATGAGTTATAAGAAATCCTATCTATGCCTTCAACTTGCTCTTGTGTTGTCTTGAACTTGTATCTTGTGTTCTTTCAACGGAATTATTACTGTTGCTTTGGTGATGTTTTGCCATTCCTCCTGATGTTGCTTGATTACTATAATTTGAAATATGTGTCCATTCTTCAGGTGGACTCCTGCATGTGATTACTTGAAAAGGTATTCCCTTGTTCTCCAGGTGGGGTCCTGCTTGAAAAGTATTCCCTTGTTTTTCAGGTGGGCTCCTGTTTGCAACAAAATAGACAAACGAAGAAAATTTTCTGCCCCAGTATGCTGACTGGGCATATCGTGTTATCAGATATTGAAATTAAAAGCTAAAATTCGGATTGTACTTCCCTTGTTTTCCAGGTGGGTTCGTGTTTGTTGCATTTGAAGAGATATTCCCTTTGTTCTTTAGGTGGGCTCCTGCTTGCTAAATTTGAAAAGATATTCCCTTTATTCTTCAGGTGGCCTCCTGTTTACTGCATTTGAAAAGATATTCCCTTGTTCTTCAGGTGGGTTCCTGCTTGCTGAATTTGAAAAGATATTCCCTTGTTCTTCAGGTGGGATCCTGCTTGCAACAACCATACAAAACGAAGAAAATTTCTGCCCCAGTTTGATAACTGGGCGCGTTATGCTACTGAATGTTAACTTGAAAGGATAAGACTTGCATTATACTTCCCTTATTCTTCATGTGGGTGCCTGACTACTGCCTTTGGAATGTATTCCCTTGTTTTTCAGGTGGGCTCCTGCTTGCAATGCTTGAAAAGCATTCCCTTGTTATCCAGGTAGGCTCCTGCTTCTAACTTTGGAAAGTTATTCCCTTGTTATCTAGGTGGGCTTCTGCTTACAAAGAAAAATTCTTTCTGGCCCTGTTTTAATCAGAGAAAGATTTGTTAATATAAAGTGGTGGTTAGCTGCTGGCCTTCTTGTTGGTCATGCTCCCGCTTCCGACATTTCCCCGACTTGCTTTTGGACTTGCTTTGACTTGTCATGACTTCCCGTCTAACTTTCAACTCTCTGATCCTGATGACCTAAATGTTTTACCTCGTGCTACCGTTTTGGTGTTTCTGTTCCTTTTTTGTGAAACTTTGCTTCTCCCTCCAATTATCTCCTTATCCTTCTGATGGGATTTGCCGGTCCTTCGTGTTCTACTTTTCTTTTGACATGTCTCGATCTCGTTATACCATACAACTGGGAAGCTGATAGTTAGCTTTGACATCCTTCTTTTGTTTTGAATTACACTGACACTGAAACTTCTTATAGATAGTCTTCAAGACAAATGAAATGCAATGACCTCGAAGATTTTAAGGATAGAAAGACTCTGAAAACGAACAAATTGTAATAAAGAAAAAAAGGATAGGACTTATCTGAGTGGAAAAGCCGATTCCATTGATCGTGCCATGCATTTTGGATTAACCACCCTAGTCTGTCCAACCAATCAACTGTCAATTTCCATATTTGCTGTTTCATAATTTCAGAATCTAATTTTCTCCAAAACCAAACATTGCTTGTTTTACCATGGTTCCCAACACCTTTCAACCACATACTTTCTTTATTTGTCCAATCTGAAAACTCACTTGTTGCCCTACGGTGCCCGTGAGGGTTTTCACAAATAAGACTCTCTCATTTTAATATCTCTCAATTCACGTCGCCTTACGGTGCCCATGAGGGTTTTCACCAATAAGAATCTCTCATTTTCAATTTTCCTTTCTTCTGGTACCAGAGTGTTGTCCACAACATGAATCACCTTACCTGCTTGTATTGACATTTCTTAAAATTGATCAGAAGGACTTTCTTTGGATCGCAATGTGGTTTTTGGATGGGTTTAGAAAGAAGGGTATAAAGGCTCAAAATAATTCAAATGTGGTTTCAGAATTACAACTTTCAGAATCATATTTCTCGCAACAACCATAACTTCTGCCCCAGTTTCATTCTTGGGGATTCTTGGACTTTTCCTTTGTTGTTAATGAACCTCATTAAGGCTGCCTACGTACCCTTTCGGGATCAAGTCAAACGTAGTTTAGGTCATAAAATCGCTTCATTGTTGCGATGTTTCCTTCCTTCCATTCTTCTTCTTTTCTTTTCTCTTCTTTCTTTTCTTCTTTTCTTTTCTTTTCTTTTCTTTCTTTTCTTTTTCTTTTTTCTTTTTTCTTTTATTTCTCTTTTCTTTCTTTCTTTTATTTTCTTTTCTTCTTCTTCTATCCTTTTCTTCTTTTCTTTTCTTGTTTCTCCAGCTGATTTCCCCGTTCAATCCTTGATTTTTGTTGTTGATTCCGAAAGAGGGATACGAAAGAAAATATAATAATAGGGCTCAAAGGGATAATAAAGGATAATGTTTTTGGATAGCAGAACAAAATGCCTTCATCATTTCAATCTCAAAACATGTCAAATACAATCAGATACATAAAGATAAAGAAATCATACATAATATCTCTTGACTGCATCAGAATTGATAGCCATTTCTACACATTTCCCTTCCACATCTGTTAGATACAATGCACCATTGGACAACACTCGTGTTACAACAAACGGCCCTTGCCAGTTAGGAGCGAACTTTCCCTTTGCTTCAGCCCAATGAGGTAGGATACGCCTCAATTCCAATTGTCCGACTTCAAATTTCTGCGGATGCACTTTCTTGTTATAAGCTCTTGCCATTCTCTGTTGGTATAACTGTCCATGACATACTGCTGCCAATCGCTTTTCATCAATCAAGCTCAATTGTTCTAAACGAGCTTTGACCCATTCATCATCGCCAATTTCTACCTCCGCAATAATACGAAGGGAGGGTATTTCAACTTCTGCAGGTATCACTACCTCCGTGCCATACACCAATGAATAAGGACTCGCCCCTATCGAAGTGCGAACAGTAGTGCGATATCCTAGTAAAGCAAAAGGTAGTTTCTCATGCCACTGCATAGATCCTTCCACTATTTTCCGAAGTATTTTCTTGATGTTCTTATTAGCTGCCTCAACTGCTCCATTCGCCTTAGGATGATATGGTGTGGAATTGCGGTGTGTGATTTTAAACTTCTGACATGTCTCTGCTGTCAGATGACTGTTGAGATTGGCACCATTATTTGTGATAATCACCTTCGGAATTCCTAACAGTCAAAAGATATTTAAATGCACAAAATCGACCACTGCCTTCTTGGTCACTGATTTGAAAGTTTTCGCCTCAACCCACTTAGTAAAATAATCAATGGCTACCAGAATAAACCTGTGCCCATTAGATGTTGCTGGCTCGATCGGCCCAATGACGTCCATTCCCCAAACAACGAAGGGGCATGGTACCGACATTACGTGTAACTCAAATGGAAGAGAATGAATCACATCTCCATGTACTTGACACTGATGATACTTGCATACGAAACTGATACAGTCTCGTTCCATAGTGAGCCAATAATATCCTGATCGAAGAATCTTTTTGGCCAGTACATACCCACTCATATGAGGTCCACAAACTCCCGCATGTACCTCGGTCATGATAGTTGTAGCCTGTTTAGCATCCATGCACCTCAATAAACCAAGATCTGGAGTTCTTTTGTACAACACTCCTCCGCTAAAGAAAAATCCGCTTGCTAAGCGTCTAATGGCTCTCTTTTGGTCTCCTGTGGCCTGTACCGGATATACTCCCATTCTGAGGTATTCTTTGATATCATGAAACCATGGCTCCCCATCAAGCTCTTCCTCCACCATGTTACAATAGGCATGCTGATCTCGGACCTGAATCTGCAATGGGTCCACATAAACCTTATCTGGATGATGCAACATCGACGCCAAAGTGGCCAAAGCGTCAGCAACTTCATTATGAATCCTTGGAATGTGCTTGAAATCTATTGACTGAAACCGTTGGCATAGTTCATGCAAACATTGCCGGTAAGGTATGAGCTTTAAGTCTCGTGTCTCCCATTCTCCTTGAATTTGGTGCACCAAAAGATCCGAGTCACCCATGACCAAGATCTCTTGTACACCTATATTTATAGCCATCCTCAATCCCAAAATACATGCCTCGTATTCAGCCATGTAATTGGTGCAATAAAAGCGAAGCTGAGCTGTAACAGGGTAATGTTGCCCTGTTTCTGAAATAAGCACTGCTCCTATCCCAACGCCTTTATTATTGGCAGCCCCATCAAAGAACTTCCAACCAGGTTTTTCATCTTGTTCCGATTCCTCAATATGCACTGCTTCATCATCAGGAAAATATATTTTCAGTGGTTCATATTCATCCTGAACTGGATTCTCCGCTAGGTGATCAGCCACTGCTTGTGCTTTCATCGCAGTACGGGTCACATAGACAATATCGAATTCCGTGCGCAAGATTTGCCATTTAGCAAGCCTCCTCGTAGGCATGGGCTTCTGAAAAATGTACTTCAACGGATCCAACCGTGAGATGAGATAAATGGTGTATGCTGACAAATAATATTTCAACTTCTGCGCTACCCAGGTCAAAGCACAGCATGTCCTCTCTAGTTGAGTGTATTTTATCTCATAAGATGTGAACTTCTTGCTGAGGTAGTAAATTGCTTGCTCTTTCTTTCCTGTAACATCATGTTGCCCCAGTATACAGCCAAAAGAATTATCCAACACTATCAGATAAAGGATCAAAGGTCTTCCTGGCTCGGGCAGAACCAATACAAGCGGATTGGCGAAATATTCCTTAATTTTGTCAAATGCTACCTGACATTCATCTGTCCATTTGACTGCAGCATCTTTTTTCAGCAGCTTAAAGATAGGGTCGCAAGTCGATGTAAGCTGAGCAATGAACCTGCTGATAAAATTCAACCTGCAGAGCAAACTCATTACTTCTTTCTTGCTCTTTGGCGGAGGCAATTTCTGGATGGCTTTGATTTTGGATGGGTCTAATTCAATACCACGTCGGCTTACCACAAACCCCAACAACTTCCCTAACGGGACTCCAAAAGCACACTTTGTGGGATTGAGTTTGAGATTGTACCAGCGAAGCCTCTGGAAAAACTTCCTCATGTCTTTAACATGATCACACTGTTTTCTTTACTTTATAATTACATCATCCACATAGACTTCAATTTCCCGATGTATCATATCATGGAACATGGTGGTCATCGCCCTCATGGATGTTGCCCCTGCATTCTTTAATCCAAACAGCATAACCCTATAACAGTAGGTTCCCCAATGTGTGATGAATGTCGTCTTTTCCGCGTCTTCCTCATCCATCAAAATCCGGTGATAGCCCGCATAAAAATCCACGAAAGAACCAATCTCATGTTTGGCTCAATTGTCAATCAGTATGTGGATGTCTGGCAGTGGAAAGTTGTCTTTTGGGCTCGCCTTATTCAGATCATGATAATCAACACACACTCTGGTTTTCCCATCTTTCTTTGTCACAGGCACGACATTGGCTAACCAGGTGGGATATCGGGTAACCCGTATGACCTTCGCCTCAAACTGCTTATTGACTTCTTCTTTGATTTTCACACTGATATCTGTCTTAAATTTCCTCAACTTCTGCTTGACAGGAGGGCATTACGAATAAGTGGGCAATTTGTGGACCACTAAATCAGTACTCAAACCCGGCATATCATCGTATGACCATGCAAATATATCTTTATATTTAAACAACAACTTGATCATCTCTTCCCCGAGTGAGGCTTCCAAAGGGACACTTATTTTTATTTTCTAAACATTTTCCTGATCCCCCAGATTGATTGCCTCCGTGTCATTCAAGTTAGGTTTGGGTTATTCCTCATATTAACTCAATTCTTTACTAATTTCTTCCAAGTCCTCCTCGTCATCATACTCCAACTCATCATCACATTCAATTTCTTGTATTACTATTTTACATTGATTATCAAGACTAGGCCGGGAAGTCCTCATGCATGACACATCATTGAAATCAGCATAAAATGGACTGTACAAGAAAA
>MU709231.1:6893-18099 GCA_026770625.1 Nicotiana glauca
TTATTTCTCTTGTCAGTAGATGCTCATGCACTTGTGACTCCGGGTTCTGAGATGGTTCGAAGTATTGTATTAATTGCTTAGCTTTTAAATTCGATTCGAAAATATATTCTTTAAAATTTCTAAATAATGAAGGAAAAATCCTATATTTCAAAAGTGTTAAACGAGATTTAATTTAGTATTTGACTTGGCTGGCCTGACAGCAGTGTCCGGCGCCACCACGACCCTTAGTGGATTTTGGGTCGTGACAGTGCTATTTTCACAAACTAAAGGATCCAAACTCCAAAATATCTCATTTACTTTTGAAATAGGAATCTTTATACGAATAGTTTGTTGGACTTTATTTCTATTCTCGTTTCAATTTGGATGATGTAGATTGACTTGGAATAAAAATTTTAAAAAAATATTTGAAACATGTTATCCTAAAATCTTAAGGGGTAAAAGCTTTGTGGAACCATCAAATTGTGTGGCTATAAAAACTTTTCATTAAGAACAAAGAGAGTAAAAAAAAAAAGTTTAAAGTTAAATTATTTCTAAAAATAATATGTCATTCTTTTTTAAACAAACTAATAAGGAAAGTGTGCTTTTAAAATTAAAACAGAGGGAGTATATATTTTTCTGATTGGTATACATAGCTATAAGAAGGAAGAAGATTGATATTTTCTCTAACCTTATAAATAAATTTCTTAATAAAATATTAGGATGGCATACTTGGTTCACTCAAAAAGTGGGAGGGTTGTGTTAATTAAGCATGTGATCCTGGCTTTATTAGTGAATCTTCTAATTGCAATTCATTCTTCCAAAGAAGTTCTTAATCAAATTGAGAGAATAATTATTGATACCTAATTTTTCCTATAATATTTTATATATATATATATACACACACACTTGTAAAACTACGCATTAGCATCAATTGATATTCTTTCATAATTTTTATATTTTTAATTAATTTATCCCAGTATTTTATTCATACAAATAATTACAAATTGCATCACAAATATTTTTAGAATATGTATTGATTTAATATTACGATTATGGGCATATTCAGTCCAAATTATTTCATAAATAGTCAAATGTGCGCCTTTTGGCTATAATTGCAATGACTTTGCAATCATAGCCCATGCATATATTTTTGTATTATCTTACAAGAAATTAGTCATTTGTATTTTTAAATATTAAATAACTATTTTTAAAACAGTTCTATGCATGAAAGTTCATTGTTTATAATTAGTAATTATTTTACAAATTATTTTTTATTAATTATTTGGGATATTTAATAAATAGCCACTTTTATTTCAATTTTGTCCTAAAATTAACCAACCCAACACCTCTTATAAACCAACCCAAAAAGATCCCAGGCCCAATACCCACCTGCCCGACAGAATACACCGGCATATCCTGGTCGTTGATCATTGTGATCAACGGTCAAGATTTTCCCTTACCATAATTAAACTAACCTACACCCCCCAAAACCCTAATCATTTCCCACCCTCCCATGCAGTCATCTCTTCCATCCTCTCTCAAATTCTCTCTACCTAAACCCTAAATGATCAACGGTCAAGATTTTTCCTTACCATAATTAAACTAACCTACACCCCCCAAAACCCTAATCATTTCCCACCCTCCCATGCAGTCATCTCTTCCATCCTCTCTCAAATTCTCTCTACCTAAACCCTAATCTCCAAACGCTGTCACCAGCTTAGCCCTCCGTTCTATGATGTTTCTCTGTCATCTCAAGCCTATATCGGCCTCCTGCTTGCTATGGTATCTCCATTTCTTGGATCCTTGAGGAGATCCTCAAGGGACCTAGGCGATCTGTTTACACCTTGGGGTTTTCTCGCCTGTTTCAAGCTATTTGGCTTGATTTTGAGTAAGACGTTTCTCATTTTTTGTCCTGAATCCATGATTTCTTAAGTCTATGCTCATCTTTGTTGCCTTCTAAAACACCTAATTTTTATCCTTTGATCTTCTCAGATCTGTCCAGATTTGAGATGAATCAAATTTATTTCACATCTTTTCACGAAGGTCTTATGGGTTTTTGATCGATTATGTGTTTTTCCTAAAAACTAAGGTTTATTGAACTCACCTTTTCAAAGCCTTTCTAATTTTCAATTGTTTAATCCTGGTTCTTAAGTCTTACTGACCGCTTCATGTTAATATTGTTTTAACTTTAGTCGATTCATTACATTTTTTTGCTTCGATTCCGAGTCTTTTCATGCTGCTTGTTACATTGTTTATTTCTGTGCTTTGACTTTCATGGTTTTTCTTAGTTTAATTCAGTATCATGTGATTTTTACCCTAGTTCATCTCTACTAGGGTTTCTGAGTCGATCTCTTGGATAATTTATGTGTGTTTATGAATTTTGTTTCAGCCTACTCATCTATTTGTGGAAAACTGATATTTTTCCCTATCTTTAAATCAGTATTATTTTGAATTTCGATTTATTGATTTGCTTGATTAAAATTTATGTGTCGATTCTTGATTTATTCCTTTATTTACGACTTTAATTATTCTTACTACCTTATTGCCTGTAATATTACTGATTCTTCATGATTATTTCTTTAAATAAACTCATGTTTGCTTACCTCTTTACTTAGGTCTAATTTGATTTTCTTGCCTTAAGTGACTCCTACCCTTTAATCGTTGAGTAGTTGTCCTTAATTAAAGGAAGATTACGCTAATTTTGCGTGTGTTTGATTTTGTAATTTTCCTAATTACTGAGTTTAGATTTCATTTACCTTATTCTGTTCCACTCCTAAACTGCTATATATACTCTCTTATACTCTCAGTTCAAGAAAAACATTAGTTCACCACTACTCTCCCACTCCATAAAGCTCTTTCTCTGTTCTTCCTGCTACTTGTGATCTTCATTAGTCTTGTCGGTTCTAAGTCAAGGTTAGAAATTGCACAATACTTGTCTTACATCTTGTGTTCTCTTTCCCTAACTAGTATGCCTATGATTAAATTTTAGAACCTAAACCTTATGTGTTTCATTACTGCCTTAGTTCATTAGTCATGAGTTCATTCCTGCTCATGTTTACTGTTTATCCAGCATGTCTAATAATGTCTCGTTCAATATGTGATTAGCATGTCTAAATTATGCTTGCTTGTCTATTGTTTATTTAGCATGTCTAAATCTTATTTTGTTCAGCATGCCTACACTGTGTCTACTTGTTGATATTGGCCTAGCCTGTCCATTTAAGTTCTTGCCCATTCTGTTTTGCTTATGCTAAGTCATCTAGTCCCTCAGGTAACTCTAGTTGTGTTGTTGATTCTGTCCAGTGTTCATGTGTTTTCAATGTGGCTTTACTGTGATCTTTGCTCTATGTCTCAATGGCCTACCTTATAGCTAACCTATTAGTTCTGTAGAACCCCTTGAGAATTCTATGCACCCTATTGTTTATGTTCTCCACCATACACTAAGGTGTATTCTATGTGTCCACAACCCCTTTCTCCCTATGTGGACTATGTTTGCCAAGTGTTTCTGAATCTGGTTGTTCAGCAATTTGTGTTCTCAATTCAAAATTTTTTCATGCTTTTCTCAAGCTATTTTACCACCTAAACTAGTATTGATTTTTCATAGAATCTTTTCACTCCTAAGAGCCTTCTTATGTTGTTCACCAAAACCCTTTTCAAAATTACGCACTCTCACTTACTCTTAGATTATTAAGTCATGCCCCTATGGTATGTGTATTGCTTAGAAACCCTTGAGATCTCTCTGAATTATGGATATTAGGGTTGGCTCTTCCACATAGCATATAATCATTCTTTATTTGAGAAAGTCTGGGTGTGAGCACTGCCCGGGATCCTTGAGGTCCTTAGGGAACTCTGACACACTTGGATATGAAATTGGCTACGAAATCTTGGGCATTTGAGACTACTAAAGGCTTGGTACACCAGGATTTTCTTTGGGCCTACTTCAGGCTCCCTATAGCTTAACTTTGTATTTTACTTATGTAATCCATTCAATTATTGGTGTGTAATAATTAATTGTAAACAGATATTGGGGTGATTAGTAAAAAGGGAGGGTAATTATATAGTACCATGGTAAAGTTGGGTTGATAACATGCCTATATGGTTTACTTTGGTTCAAATGTGCTTTGTTAGATAACATGCCTATAGAGTTTTGCTTTGGTTCAAATATGCTTTGTTAGATGATATGCCTATAGGGTTTTGTTTTGGTTCAAATAAGTTCTGCCTACTTTACATGATTAGACGTCATGCCTATAGGGAATAAAATAACCGAGGTTCATTTTTCATTACAACATATATTTAAATTCGTTTCTTTAGAAATCATGCATGAAGGTTTAATTGGTTGTCACACTTGCTCAGTCTGTATATGCAAGAACTTATAATAGTTTCACTCATTAAAGATAGAATTCATGTCTATAGGGTATTACTATTAAGTGCTACTAATATTGAAACATTATAATGTCTTGTTAAATGTCACTAGAAAGCATGCCTATAGGATAAAGAACTTCAAAAAATATCTCCCAGAATTGTGATTGCAAGCAGTAACCACCTAGGCAAGCCTTAGGTTATCAGTCTCTATATATGCATAACTGGAAACTACGTTTAATTGTGTTAAACTGGTTAAGCTTAACAGGCGATAAAAACTAGTAGGCAACCTAGTTAGGATTCTGCCACTTTCCTTATACATATTCTGAATCTCATCTAGATATCTTGTTCTTAGGATTTCTGAATTTCTTCAAAATCTGTATTTTAGACGTACTGTTTATTTGCATATATACATGTGGAGGTAAATATGAGCCTTCTAACTGTTTGTCCTATTTTCTTGTCCTACATGTTATTTGTTTGTCGCCTAAATCTTTACCTTTTAAAAGCCTTAGTTTGTTTAGAACTATCCAAATTTAGAGGTCCTAAATTACTCAAAGACCATAAGGAAGGGACGGGTAGCAGCACACTTAGAAGTCATTAATTAAACTCGCTTATAACTATTAATGAGAGGGTAATGGGTAGTAAGAGGATATGATGACCTGCGCATTAATGTCACGTGTAGCCCCTCTCATTGAGGAGTGATTACCGGGCATTGCATGGGTATATCATGTTCTTAGGATTTCTGAATTTCTTCAAAATTTGTATTTTAGACGTGCTGTTTATTTGCATATACACATGCGGAGGTAAATATAAGCCTTCTAACTGTTTGTCCTACAAGTTATTTGTTTGTCGCCTAGATTTTTTACTTTTTAAAAGCCTTAGGTTGTCTAGAACTGTCCAGATTTAGAGGTCCTAAATTACTAAAGGATCATAAGGAAGGGACGAGTAGCAGCACACTTAGAAGTCATTAATTAAACTCGCTTACAACTATTAATGAGAGGGTAATGGGTAGTAAGAGGATATGATGACCTGCGCATTAATGTCACGTGTAGCCCCTCTCATTGAGGAGTGATTACCGGGCATTGCGTGGGTATGATCATGTAGGCTAATCAACTTAGGACTTCTCTTTTTTCCAATTCCATACATGTTTAAATTCTCTAAACTTCCTTTTATTTACACATACATGTATAAGCTGTTCAAACCTCTTTACTTGCATTGTCTGAACTTTCTTGATCATATATGCATTTAAATGGGAAAAGCTACTTTATTTGCAAATACTTGCTTACTTGTTAATTGACTGATTCATATAGTATAAGTTCGGCCGGGACCCACCATTGTGGACCCCGAGGGGTGCCTAACACCTTCCCCTCAAGGTTATTTCGATCCCTTACCCTAATCTTTGGTGATGCAAACTAGTTATATGAGTTAATTACTCTAGATGCCCTAACGTACCATAATCCGTTAGGTGGCGACTCTTCAAAATACTCAATTTTCAAAAGCAAATGAGTTGTTTCCCCCATGAATGTCGAAACCCTGGACTTCCTCGCGAAGGAAAAAAAGGGGGGCGCGACAAAATGTCGACTCTGCTGGGGATATTTTTAGGCTCTTACCATAACGAACTTATTTTTGTTAATTAGTCCAACCGTGCTTTATCTCGTGCACCCTTTCCCCTTTATTTGGATTTAACTGCTTATTTATGATTTATTTTATTTCTTGAAACTGACTTGTCTCTTTATTTTATTTTTCCATAACCGTCTTTCAATTATTTAAATACTGCATTTATTATTTTTCTTACGTTCAAATACTTGACAACATGCTATTTATTATTGCATAAATCATGCTAAACATCATATTCCACCCGTGCGCAATCAATCCTATAGCAACGCTTAATGAGTGTTTGTGCTCTTCCTATATATCACCTTTTAAATTCAGAAAGGCTTTTCCCTCTCTCTTTCTTTTCCTTTCTTATTTTTGCCAATTTCTATTTTTCACTATTCTTTTGACTTGTATTTACATTTTCATATGGTTATGGTCGGTCCTATAAAGATTGCCTATATATCGCAATTGTGCTTGAATCAGATAAAAACAAAAATACAAATACAATTTTTGGGAATTTTCAAATTTATTAATGGCCAACACATCTATTACAACGATAGACTCTAAATGACAGACCAAACAACTATTCTACTTTGAAATGAAATGCAGACTAACTAGAAATGAAAATACAGACTCAAGTGACTGACACAATGCAATATAGACTCATGAATACATTAAAGCTCCTGGTGCCCGCGGGATATCGTTCGGTCTTGCCGCGGGCCTATATGCAAGTTCCCTTTGGAGTTTGTCTAGGTCGCCTATTATTTGTTTCACGAATATCATCACTGAGGCAAAAAAGGTAGTTTGGGTCATGTTCTCACATATTTGGCACTTCCGGGTGATGTAATGAGCAATATTAAGGATTCTTTCTCTAATTATCCCTTTTTTCTGAAGCAACCACCCTATCTGTTCAGCCCTAGCCTCCAAAGTATGCTGATTTTGCTCCTGAAGTTGTTGCAGATCCATCTCTAATTGTGCTAAAGCTGTATAGTAATGTTCCCTTTCAACATTGAACTCCTTTGCTTGTTTGCTCATTTTGATCTCTGCGGTAATGACCTTTTTCCTCAATCTAACGACCTCGTTATCATGCTCTTCTTTTAACTGTTGAACCATACGGGCTCGTTCCTCTGCATTTTTAGCCAACTGTCTTCGAACCCCAGCTAGTTCTTTTTCTGCATTGTTAAGGTTGAAACTGTAGTCATTCACTTTTTGCCGCAAATTGTCTATCAGCTTTGTATCTCGGGCATTTCTAACTGGGGTTTCAGCTGCTATCTTCATTTTCTGAATTTGAGCTCGTAATGCCTCATTCTCTTTAGCCAATTGCTTTTTCTTACCCTCGTCGGCAGCTGCTTGCACACTATTTTCAAATTTGAGGTCTTGGACCTGTTTTTCCAACATGCTGATCTTCGCCCTGTACTCATTCTCTTTGGTTAACCATGCCCACTGCTCTTGTGATGATTCAGCAAACTCCTGGAGGTGAAGCCTTTTGGCAGGCCTTCCGAATGCAACATCCCTTCTATACCAAGCCTGATAGTCAGGTGATACCTCTCCTTTAGCTTGATCTCAGACACAAGTATGTGCCGCCAAATATTAACATTCGCTCTAGATCTGGCGGGCCAACGCTTTAAGAAACTGGCCATCGGGGCCAATCTCGACCACTTGTGAACTAAGATCATCATCATTAGGTACTATCTGGCACCTCCCAAGTTGTCTCAACACACGATAAGGGGCATAAGGCTGAATGCTTTTAAGCCCCATCAGAAGGAAATGTGGCCGAGCTGCCGGCATATATACGATTTCATCAACGGGTAACCATCCAAACGTCCACTCAATTTGGCTAGCAGTGAGGGACCGAAAATATGTTGTCCAACTCGTGAATCCTTTTGGCAATTTGACCCATTTAATCCTTGTGTGAGACTCTTCTATGCACGTTTTCTCTGGAGACCCGTAGCTCAAGAATTGAGGACGATGACACAGATGCTCAATCATCCACATTTGTAACAATAAACTGCACCCCTGGAAGAAAGTTTCTCCAGCCTTGCAAACTGTAAGAGCATGGAAAATGTCAGCCAATATCATAGGTGCAAGAGTACTTTTGACTTGGGCAATTAACATGCTGACAACCCCAGCTATCTTTATATCAATTTTCCCGTCCTTTCTCGAAAATACCAAAAGTCCCAGAAAAACTACCATAAAAGCGAAACGTCGATGCTCTTCCCACTTCTGGCGATTTCCTTTGCTACATATCTTGCTTTTTGGGTTGTTGAAACCCCCAATATGGCCATAGCGATGATATATGAAATTTAGAGTACAAAAGCCATTTGCTAGATCTGTGTTATGAACGGTTCTGATTATCTTCAAAGAGTCTAGAAATCTATGCACAGCTACAACTCTCGGTGCAATCAAATACTCATGCCTTAAAGGGACCTCATCTTTCCCAATGTAGCTGGCTATTTCCTCTAATGTCGGGGTAAGCTCGAAGTCCGAAAAGTGGAACACGTTATGCGCTGGGTCCCAGCATGTAATCAATGCTTTGATAATATCTCCCCGAGGCACAATATGTAGCAAACCGGTGAGACCTTTCAAATATTTCTTAACTTCATCTTGCCCTTCACTTCCTAGATCATTCCACCACAGACGTAACTCCAAAGGGATCTTATGCAAAAATGATTCATTTTGAGTCGTGCTCATCCTGCACATTTATTAAGGTGATTTAATCACTTATTTATGACCTATAAGAAAAGATATTATTATTTTTTTTTTCACAATTCTAATTTCCAGAAATAAAGCCCGATTTTGCCGATACGGCCTTTCAGCACTTCAAAAAGAAGATTTTAAGGCTGTGCCCGCTAACCGTTGGGAAATGACTCAAAGTGGTTGTTTTTTGCAAAAACAGCCTTCCGGCGCCCTTTCGGGACATTCGACTATTTTGACAAAACGGCATTGCTTGATTTATTTATGGCAAAATAAAATGGACATTTTTTGGCTCTTTTTTGCAAAAGGATGTGGTTGGACCCGTCAAGGGTTGCCTACGTATCCCACACGTGGTGAGAATCAAACAAGCGTAGTTCGGGCAAATTAACAAACTATTTTAAAACAGATCATTTTTTTTCATTTTTATTTTTGGCAAAAATCAAATAACAAAACTATTTCAAAGCAAAAATTTTTCATTTTTATTTTTATTAGCAAAACAAACTATATTTTTTTAATTTTTTTTTTGAAAACAAGACAACATAATGACTTTATTTATTTTCAACAACCCAAAATAAAACTCTTTTATATTTTTCCTTTGCTTTAGTAAAACGAATTATTAAAGACGAAAACCTTTCCATTTTTCAAATTTTTACGAAATTTCGGTAGAGTTTCGACAGTATTTGGGCATCGGTTTTTCTAAAACTAAACAATTACTACTATTTTTCTCTTTTTCTCTTTTTCTCTTTTTCTCAATTTCACAAATTTTTTTTTAAACCGGTCAGCATGCAGGCCCGAGACAAATAAATGCAACACATAAAATGTATCATAGTGGTCTTTTCATATTTGGTTACCTGTCCTAGACGGACCCAACCCCTGTATTGAGTCCCCTAAGTCATACATGATGCAAATAAACGTCCTTATTCTAAGTTCAAAACCTGGTTATATGTTCTAGACTGTGTACCTGAGCGGACAACTCGAGTCGAGGAGGGGGCTACGTACCGGGATACAAAAGGCCATCCGGCTTAGTAACTTGTCCGGCCTCTTTCTTATTTCAGGGTATTGACAGTAACTGAATAGGGAGTCTCAACCAGTAAGTACATCCCCGGAGGTGAGAAGAGAAGGGTTTTCGGCACAATTTATATACAATTCAAATAATATCAAAACGGTAAATATTTAGCACATTAATCATGAACATGTAGGAAAATCAGATATAAACAAATACAACAATTATTCCGAGCTCGAATTCTTAAACCCTAAACCGGAGTTCTGGGTTTCTTATCCCCAACAGAGTTGCCAGAGCTGTCACACCTCCTGTTTTTACACATTTAATACACCCCGTGAAGGGCGTAAAGGAGTTTTTCCAATTAAAGGACAGTCGGAACGGGATTTATTATTATTTATTCAGAGTCGCCACTTGAGACATTAATGGTGTATCAAGTCACCGGTTGAATCCCGAACCAAAGAAAATATGACTCTGTTAACAGTCCGCGAACCAGAAATCTGGATAAGGAATTCTGTTAATCCGGGAGAAGGTGTTAGGCATTCCCGGATTCCGTGGTTCTAGCACGGTCGCTCAACTGTTGTATTTAATTTTTATCTGATTTCAATACATGTTCTATTTTATGTGCCTTTTATTAGTAATTCGCTTTTATTTTATATATTATTTATTTTTACAAGAATTACAATGTCGTAAAAATATATCTCGAACCACACCGCACCAGTGCGCCCGTGGCTTTTGACACATTTCGACTTCGTTGAGATTTGAATTTGGGTCACATAAATGTGCACCCATATTTAGGAAGGTAATATTATTAACATACGCACCTAAAGCGACTACGCGTTTATTATCTTTGGGAAAGACCGTGAAATTCGCTAAACGGTCCTCCCAATTTCTAAGTATTTTTATATAGCAATTGTTGAGGGCCCCTCAATTGTATATTATGAATTGGCGAGGCTCGTCTCTTTTATTTTTAAAAGGCCAAACTAAAGTAGCTAAATTTTCTATTTTTTGTTTTGTCTTTAATAATAAAAGAAATTCTAATCAATTAATATTACCTAATAGTATTATGTTTGGATCCGCGAACTCATAGGAGTCCCTGTCTTTAATTATTTTTTGGGCTTGAAAGCAGCCCGCAAACCTTAATCTAAGGGCGTAAGGGCAGGTCAATCATGGTTTGGACCCAAGTCCTAGGCTGCCTGGTAAAGTGTACCAAAGGCAGGTCAACATTTTAAACTGATTGCAGAACCCAGACAAATTAGGCCCAATGTCGACTGAGGTTAATGTAAACTGGTCCAAGTACCTTCAATAATTATAACAAGGGCAAACAATACACAGTTATACCAATTAACAAGACATTGACCATTCGAATTCCAGATTAAAGTTCAGATTATTTGATTCTACAAACATTCACGAACAAATCAGTTTATTCAATCAGTCTAATTGATGATGCACATTTAACTACTAGGAATGGGTTAGTAGTATCATTTAACTTATTTAGTGATTATTGAGGTTTGTATACTCAAATGTTTGGCTTCTAATTCATTTGCTTTGAAAAACAACTTCTAAACATTAAATGCAGAT
>MU709232.1:6804-51072 GCA_026770625.1 Nicotiana glauca
CTAAACTCGGGTGCACATTTATGTGACCCAAATCTAAATCTCAACGAAGTCGAAATGTATCGATAATCACGGGTACATTGATTGTGACGTGGTTTGAGATGCATTTTCACGATGTTGCAATTCTGTTTTACAATAATGAATAATAAAATCGGTTTATTAGCCTTTAAATAATAGATGAGACGAGCCTCGCCAAATAACACGCAAACTGCGGGGCCCTCAGTAGGTGGTTATGTTAAATGCTTAGATTTCGGGACAGGCCGGTTAGCTAATTCTACGGCCTTCTCAAAATAACGATACGCTAGTCGCTTTAGGCGCGCCTTTAATAATTTATTTTCCTAAACTCAGATGCACATTTATGTGACCAAAATCCAAGTCTCAACGGAGTCGAAATGTGTTAAATGCCACAGGCGTACTGGTACAGTGTGGTCCGAAGTACATTTTCATGACGTTGCAATTCTTATAAAATAATAATAATCACAAGCGGTTAAAAGTTAAATTTCGCACATTGGTTTAACATGTGTAAAAATCAGATAATTTAGCCAAATATAATAGTTGAACGACCGTACTAGAACCACGGAACTCGGGAATGCCTAACACCTTCTCCCGGGTTAACAGAATTCCTTATCCGGATTTCTGGTTCGCGGACCGTTAAATAGAGTCAAACCTTTCCTCGATTCGGGATTCAACCTCGGTGACTTGGGGCACCATTAATCTCCCAAGTGGCGACTCTAAATCTCTTAATGAACGAATCCCGTTTCGATTGTCCTTTAATTGGAAATACTCCCTTTTACCACGCCCTTCGCGGGATGCGGTAGCGCCAAAAGGAGGTGTGACAGCGGATAGAAAGATACTACAACCGAAGAGCCAATCTCTAACACTTCATGATCGGGGACTTGGTACTGAGAAAAGTAACATTACACATCTGGGACCCGAATAAGAGGAAGCTAAGATCAAATTGGGAAGGATTGTATCGAGTCGTCGGAATTACCAGTAAAGGCTTATACAAACTCGAAGCGGGAAATGGTGTGAAACTACCAAACAACTGGAACGTAACTCACTTAAAGCGGTACTACTACTATGGTAAGATCTCAATTACGCTTTAATAATATTATGAATCAGGCTAACACTTAATGGCAATGTCCAAGGGAGAATGTGACTAGTTGGTCTGAAAGCACGTGTTGCACTCCTTTTCCCTTGAACCGATTTTGTCCCAGAATAGAGTTATCGACAAGGTGTTTTACGAGGTAATAATAAATCGTGCTAACTTATATTCGAAGGAGGGTCTCAAACTGGAGTCAATGGGCGCATTAATTGTATCCGAACCCTCTCAAGCTCTACTTCGAATACTGGGGCCATCATCCTCGGGTTACGGTTCTTAGCAAGGAAAGAAAGACACTTCTAACTTGAGTAGCTAAGCCTAGATGGTTAGGAAATATTATAAGGGCCAAACAATTGTAAGAGCCGTTCCCACGTAGCCCACCTTATCCATGATACAAAATTTTATTATGTATATTATACATTGAAATGAAAGAAACTTACGCCTTGTTATACATTTTCTTGTCTCTTAAAACCCGGATCATAAGAGCCCAAGGGATACCTCTATTCGGGGACTATCGAACCCAGGGGCTACCCCTACCAGGGGACTATCGACCCCAAGGGCTACCCCTACTCGAGGACTATCGTCCGATAAAAGTTCGGATAAACCGGGCTACTAAATCCCGGGAGCACCAAATCTATTAGATGGTGCCCAAAAATAAGAGGCTACGGCCAACCAAAAAATAACTCGGAGACGTCCGCAACTCGTAATCAAAAGTAAGACCTTTATAAAAATTCAAAACCAGCTAAAAGCTTACGCTCAGCAAAATCATCATCTAAAATCACTTAAGCATCTTGAAAAAACTTCCGGTCATATCGAGTTTTCAAAGCCTCGAGCAAATAAAGTTGCATCGAATTCAGGCTCCGTTCGAACTTCTGAAAAAATAGACGACCTATAACTACATTGGATTCTATGCTAAGACATTAGGAACATTACAAGAATAGAAATTATTAAAAGATGCTAAAAAAGTAAAGACTCGGAATTTCCAGAAAGGGATATATATATATATATATATTCCGAAATATACTTACATAGGCCCAACAAAAACGACATCAAAATAAACAAAAATATACACAAGATAAAAACCAAAAAAGTACTAAGGCGTCTACACCTAATCTTCACCAGGGCCCGACTCGTCACCAAAGTCGTCGACACCCTCCAAACCCTCGAAATCCTCAGAGCCTTCGTGAACTTGAGGCTCGTAAAGCTTCTTTGCCTCAATCTCGATTTCTTTGGCTTCCTCGATTTCAGCTGACAGGTCAAAACCTCGAGTGTGGATCTCCTCGAGGGCCTCTCTTTGGGATAGCCGCTTCATATATTCAGCCTTTGCCTTTAGACGAGCTTCGACTGCCTCCACATAGGCCCTGTATTGTACCATATTTCATCGGTATCGGCGTAGGTTGTATACAACTTGGACTTCACTACCTCATATTCTCCACCGAGGGCATCCCCTCTACGACAAGCGAGCTCATCTGTGCTCCGAGACTGTCATTCAATTAAGACCACTTGTCATCTTTCTCCTTCGCCACTCGGAGTTGGACCTCCATCGATGCCATATTTGCCTTGGTAGTTTTCTTCTTCAAATCCAGCAAGTCGAGTTTACTATTCCACCCATCGTTTATGGCTTGGACCTTGTTCATCTCGATTCGGAGTTGGTCGATCTGGTCAATATTTTGTTGGACCTGCGAGGTTTTGTCCTTAGCTACCACTACTAGCTCTTCATTTTCAACTTTAAAGGACTTTACCTATTCGACCAGGTCGGCATGTTCCCACATCAGGGTCGAAGCTTTCTTCTGAGCCATATCCAGTTTGGCTTGAAGGTCCTTGATGGCCCTGTCTTATTGCTACTGAGGAGCTTGTACGTATCCTTATTTCGAGCCTGCTCCTTCAACTCAAACTCGTGTTGGTTGATCTCGGAGCAGTACCAGAGGAATATCTCGTGGTGAAGTACTGAGGCCTGCAAAACAACGAAAATAGTGAGAGATATCAAAACCTAAGTGAAATTCAAGAGGGAATATTGGTGCCTTACCCGGTTCAACACCTGGTGCGCCTCATTGAAGAGACACGACGCACCTACCTCGTTCATATTTTTCTGGTCCTCCTCACTCACCAGGCATCAGAGGTAGCTGCATATGCCCAAGGGAGTGGATAGAACCCGAGTATCCTCCAGGACAGTAAGAATAATCGCTCTTTTGCAACCGGGGTCCACACTCGGAGCGGGAAACTGCTTAACCAATTTTGGGCTTGAACACGGCCCGCCAACTTCTGAAGATACGTCCTTTTTCGGGACTTCCAGGTCGCCCAACCCAGAAAAATATTACAAAGTGGACGAGTCACGCCATTGAAGAAGGAATGAAGGGGTTCATCGCCGTGAATTCCTTCACTTGACATCTCTTTTTCTCTTGGGGCCTCTTCAAACTTGGACTCGGTGTAGGACGGCGTCTCTACGATGTCTATTACATCGGTCGCTTTCTTCGGAGCAGAACCGACTTCTCAGGGGGTCTCAGCCCCCATCTCCATCGTGGCCTCTCGAGTCGGAGGCAAGTCAACATCCCGGCTCTCCCCCTCTGCTGCCGCTCGCTTTTCGGCGAGGGTCGATCAGTGGGCAACAAAAATGTCATCTTCTTCAGACTCATCCCCGAGCCGAAGAAATGAGCCAGAATGCGGCACCTGGCATTGGTGCTCTTCTTGGGCTTAAGGGCCCGGGAAGCCGCCCTCTTCTTTGGCTTCACCTCGGGACCCAGGGAGCCCGAAAGTTTTCTTTTCTTCTACTTCTTTTCCCCCGCGGCAGCCTTGAGCTGTCTTGTAACAGAAGGATCAATAGGTAGGGATGCGTCCCCGCCCCCTTTCAACTGTTTAAGTTCAGTAGTCTTTGGCAAACCTGCGAAGGAACGAGAAAGGGTCAGCATTATGTAAGTTCAAAGGATAATAGTAACTATTTTTAGAAGAGCGTTACCATGAGAGTGGGCCTCCCATCGGCCCTTCTTACACATTTGACACCATATGTATTACTGCATGTGCAGTATATACTTGCATAGTCCACCATAAAGAAATGAGTATAACAGGCATACTTTTGAATTAAAAATAAGTAAATTAAATTTCTTAAAAACGGTCCTTTGCGACTTGGAGTATAAAATTAGGGAGATTACCGAAGTAGGTTCAGTTGTCTATATTTTCTTCCTTAATTTGCACGTCAGAAAGATGTTTCAAGACGGAATGTATCTTGCAGTCTTTTTATGTACTATTCGAACTTTGCAATTACGGAATAAAAAATACTCCACCCACTTGATTAACGATATATAGAGTATACAAAAATACATGCCCAATTAACAATGTCAAAGTATACAAGAAATACATTTCATTATTCGTACTGCCCAGATAAGTCTTTCTCTACACTTGAAAACAATGTATACCAGACTTTAAATTAAATCCATAATGAATAGAAGTGGTGTCTAACTCCTCTAATTTGTCGCTAGTTGTACTAACAAAATAATAATAATATAAGCAACTCCAAATTGACAACGAACGAATATTTAGAACGGCCTTCGCATGAACAAATGTATAAAATATAAATATTATATCATTAAAGATTGCAGAAAGGTAGTAAATATTTATTTATTTATTTTTAATTATAGATCTTGAGTTTGAATTATTTAGATGAAATTATCTTTGGTAAATAGTGTTTTATCTTTCAAAGTAGAATTCCGCATTAAGAAGTCCTGAGTTGAGATATATGAGTAAAATTATCTTTGGTAAATAGTGATTTATTTTTCAAAAAAGAATTTTCTAATACGAATTCAAAGTAGTATTAAGGCCCATTTGGCCATAAGAAATTTTTTATTTTTTTCGAAATCAATGTTTGTCCATAAAAATTTAAATTTCACTTGAAGTTGAATTTCGAAATTTTTCGAAGATTTGATAAACTCCAAAAAATTCATTTCAAATCACTCACAAATATCCAAAAACAGCTCCAAATTGTATTCATGTCCAAATACAACTATAATTTTCAAATACCATTTATACTTATTTTTTTTTTCACTCTTTCTCGGAATTTTATAATTTTAATGTCCAAACGCCCACTTAATATTGAACCCGTTTGAATTGGCTTAAAAAAATAAGTTTTCAAAAATATCTTTTAAGCCAAAAGCAATAAATTGAGGTTGCCCAAATTATTACTTATGACTTGTTTTAAATAGTTTTTAACTTATTTCAAACACCTTTTGATTTTATCAAGCACTAAAAAAACTAATTCGGTCCGCTTAAAAGCCAATCCAAAATCCTAATTATTGAGTCATTACCTAAAATCTTGAGGTGCAATACTACTAGCCCAGTAGTGCAAGCGTAGCATTGACACAGTATATAATAATAGAATTTTTTTTTAAATTTTGTGGCTTATTCAACTTAAACTAGCTGTGTAAAGCCTTTTTTTTGTCTCACAATTGTTTGGTCCCAGAATTTTATGGACCTAGATGTGTAAGTGATCATGCCAACTCTAGTCCTAAAAAGGATAAGCGGTCGCTGCAAATATAATCCAGTCTAAAAGTCTGGATCTGTTTAATATCACTAAAAGACAAGTTTGAACAATTTTCTAAATTATAAAGATTGAAATTTATATTCTAACAAATTAACTAGCAAATACTAGAAAACAGTAAAATTATCAACTAACTAGACTACGGGTTGGAGACTAAATTGAGGAGGTATAGAGTTATGATTTCCCCAATTATCGGAATCCTTCTAGCTATGTTCCCTATAATTTTTTCAATGTATTCTCTACTGATCGTGAGCACTTTAGATGTCGCAATTCTCTCTCGAGCAACTACAATAATTTACTAGACATATTCTCTCGAACTACGCTAGTTGGCTTTATCTAACCGCTCATTATGACCACGTCAAGGCTTTGTTATTTCTAAACCTGCCTTTAAACCCACTGTATTGATTTCTCACATACGTTAGGAGTGATGTTGTTCAACAACTACCTAAATATGTACTCTCTCGAGAACTACACACTAAATAGGCACAGTTAAAAGATGGTCATTCAATCAACAACAACAAATACGTAGTTTAACAAGTAGAAAAATCCAACGGCTCAATTATACAAAAACATAACAAGAATTTATCCTACAAAACGTTCTATCAAAAATCCTAGATAACAAATTAGCTATTCATAATAGTATGTAAAACTACAATACTAAAAGTCATAACCAAAATTGAAAAAATAGGAAGAGGAATGAAAAACTCGCAGAAGAATTCTTCGCCTTGCTCCTATTGTGTCTCTGCCTCCTTAGGTCGAATCTGTGTCAAAAATTGGTCTCCTCCCCTCAAAATACAGTTTTTTCATGTATGTATACCAAGTAGGATTGGACCCAAATAGTTATACCTTCTATTACGCGAAAAAGGACAATTTTTTCAGGTATGGACGCAACGGTCGCGGTCCGGATATGCCACGGACGCGGTATTTGGCAAGTGTACTGCCTCAATCCGAGTCATGTCCGCGGTCGCGATTTCGACCATATTTTTCTCCCTGTTCTATTTAAAATTTGGATAAAATGTAAAACATAAAAGTTGTAGACCTTTGAGTTAGATTTCCCACCATATATTGTGGAGCCCAAATGGAGTTTTGAGCAAAAGGTTATGTGTATTTTACTAGACAGTGCGCAATATGCCTACTCAATTCTTCGTTTTGTTGCTCTATCATCCGTTGATCCCCGAATACGATTCCATCTTAATTCCTTGAGCTTTTACTCAGACTTCAAAGCTCCAAATCACTTGAATTCATTCCATAACATCTAAATAGCTCGGAATCACTCTAATAAGACATAAAACACATAATTAGTGCAAAACACTAACTATTAAAATGCAAACTCAATTAAAGTGCAGTAAATTTGAGTGTAATAAATGACTAAAATACATAATTATAGCCTATCATCAACACCCCACACTTAAACCATTGCTCGTCCTCAAGCAATCAAACTACACTTTTTTTAATAGATACGACATTTTTAAATAATTCTCCTAACTCATCACACCAAGAGTATTTAAAATAAACTAAGCACAAAAGTGTAATATTTTCACCTCAAGATTTGACTCACAAGTACCACGCATTATTCACAACTCACCCACTTACTCTAACATAGAGGTCACAGACATTATCTTTCCTTCATGAATCAAATGCCCTCACACAACAAAAGAGAGTAGTTTCACACAATAAAATTTAAGAACACTTAGGAAATTAAGATAGAAAGAATTCACTCACTCTCAGAAATAACATTCATATGCCACAAAAGATGCACCATAAGCTTGCCCGTAGTGTACTACTCCACTAATCGAGCTCATTCAATGTAGGATCAATTAGGACTTTATTTGGTTGTAATGTAGGCTACAGGACGGGTAGGATACATTTAGATATAAGAGTGATTACACCTCCCTAAGCACTTTAATACATATACTTTAACATTCAAACCCAGTACTTATGTCAAACCAAAACTCCACCTTCACATCAATGTATATTACCCCATTCTTCTTTAAGCACACTTACATCAAGAGCCACCACTTATCAAGGAATTATTTTTTTCACAACAATCCAACTATTTTTTTCAATTCAATTGGCTGTTACTTTTTCAAAACAGTATTATTTTATTAGTACCACTCAAAAGCCACCAATCACCCTACACTTTAACTTTAACACAGTTCATAATAATTTAAGTGCTCATAAGAGGTTAAAAAGTTTAAATAGATGATTAATTCAAACAAATGGGTAAGGCTTGTAATGTGGTTGCCAAAGAAATAAGATTACAGACTGAAATGAGTTAACTATGATACATAGCAATTAGGCGGATAAAACATACATATCTGGCTCAACAAAGAAATACCTATATCACTTCCAAGACTGAACAAAATTACTATTTCGCTTTACAAACATACGACGCAAGTTCTAGGCATCAAATGCAATGCACGAAATAACGACAAACCTCACACGCACATGTCATATGACTCACTCATGATTCATTTTATCAAGACACTCTAGTCAAAGCAGTTAAGCAAAGTTAAGAACATACAATTTAAGATACGTATACAAGAGTCAAAAACTGAGCCTAAGCGTCATAGCCAAAGTACTCATTATTCTTAAGGTATAACAAAGTCAAGAGATATTGCTTCAATTCAAAACACAATACAGTGGCTCCTACTCCAAGAAAAATTAACTACACCCGGTTCAAACAAAATCCTTGAAAAAAAACCGTGGTTTAAAGAAAAATTAAGTGTAATTGCTACACTACCTAACATAAGAAAATCTTTTTATTATTTTTTCTTTAGACTTAAATCCCTCAAGAAAATTATCTAGTAGATCCATCGTCGGAAAAAGTCCAATCTTTCCTATTTAAAAAAAATTATTCAATTAAACTAACACAACTAAAATAGCATAGAAAGTCACCTAGACAATCTCCTCACCCCACACTTAAAATTGTGCATTGTCCCCAATGCATACCATAACTAATAAAAGGGTAAAAGAGACTCCCTGGTAGGCCAAAGGTCGAAGCACTAACATCTCATGGGGTACTCAGACTTCTCTCAAGCTTGATCCTTCGTGCGAGTACCTCACACTTAGTTCCAATCATTTGGTTTGCTGTTGCATCCTTCCAATACCTTTGCTTTCCATGCTCCTAGAAAATAAAAAAATGGAACTACAAAAATAATACAATAAAAAAATAAAAAAAAATAAAAGAAAACAATAAAGCTGGGTTGTCTCCTAACAAGCGCTTGATTTAACGTCACAGCACGACACGAATCACTTTTTGCCTCCACCTTGAGCTTATGAATTGAACCCCTAATTTGGAATCAAGTTTTCGGCTATGCTCTAGGGGTGGAGGAATAAATCTAATTGACCCAAGCAACCATTATACTATTCTACAGTTCTTGGCTTTTAGATGAGATATGTAATCATGTCTTTCTAGCAAGAAAAATTCCAGAATATAGGCACCTTGGTCCTCATTCCTTGACTTCTCAATCGGCTCAGATGACTCTATTTCCATATCGTCATCAAAGCACAATGTAGAAAAATATTTGGAGTGAGGATCAATGCGCTCACACACATGAACTTCAGGACTTTCAGCATCCTCAACATCAATGATACTAGAGTCAGCATAATTTGTATCCTCAATGTCCTTGGCAGACTCTAGTCTCACTTCTTCAATATTGACATCCTCAAATTGTACTTGACTAGATTGTTGATGTTCTACTCTGACCTCCCCAATTAACACCTCAAATTCATGCTCTTCTTGACTACTATCATCAATATTGGCTTGTTGAGCATTAAAAGCTCCAACCATTTGACTCAATTGAGCCTCCAACTTGTGAATAGTTGCCTCTTTCCTCTCTCTATCTGCAGTTGTTTCTCATTATTTTGTTTCAGAGGGCACTTTAACATATCCTTCAGGTGTGCATCCCCGGGTTCTTTGTTCCTACTAACTTCACAAGAAAAGGTACAATCATAGTAACGGGTTGAGGAAAGATAAAAATATAAGCACAACCATAAAAGTGACCATTTTTACCACCACACACGTCACACATATTTCACAAATAAGATTGAGTTGGTGCACATAACTCGCTCTCAAGAACGTTTTAAATTTTTTGCCACAGGTGATTTCCTTCACAAAATATATGAAGATCAATAAAGTAGAATTATAAAGATTGAGATTTATATTTCTAACTAATTAACTAGCAAATACTAGAAAACGATAAAATTATCAACTAACTAGACTAAGGGTTGGAGACTAAATTAAGGAGGTCTAGAGTTATGATTTCTCCAATTGTCGGAATCCTTCTAGCTATGTTCCCTACAATTTTGCCAATGTATTCTCTACTGATCGTGAGCACTTTAAATATCGTAATTTTCTCTCGAGCAACTACAATAATTTACTATACATATTCTCTCGAACTACGCTAGTTAACTTTATCTAACCGCTCATTATGACCACGTCAAGTCTTTGTTATTTCTAAACCTGCCTTCAAACCCACTATATTGATTTCTCACATACGTTAGGAGTGACGTTGTTCAACAACTACCTAACTATGTACTCTCTCTCGAACACTACACACTAAATAGGCATAGTCAATTGATGAACATTCAATCAATAACAACAAACACGTAGTTGAACAAGTAGAGAAATCCAACGACTCAATTATATAAAAATATAACAAGAATTTATCTTATAAAAGGTTCTATCAAAACCCTAGATAACAAATTAGCTATTCACAATAGTATGCAAAACTACAATACTAAAAGTCATAACCAACAATGAAAAAATAGGTAGATGAAGGAAAAACTCGTTGAAGAATTCTTCGCCTTGCTTCTATTGTGTCTCTGCCTCCTTAGGTCGAATTTGTGTCAAAATTTAGTCTCCTCCCCTCAAAATACCGTTTTTCATGTATATATACCAAGTAGGATCGGGCCCAAATAATTATACCTTCTCCCACGCGAAAAAGATATTTTTTCAGGTCTGGACGCTGCGGTCGCGGTCCGGCACGACACGGACGTGGTATTTGGTAAGTGTACTGCCTCAGTCCGCGTTGGGTACGCAGTCGCGGTTTAGACCGAGTTTTTCATGCTGTTCCGTTTAGACTCTGGAAATATGTAAAATATGAAAGTTGTAGCCATTTGAGTTAGCTTTCCAACCATATATTGTGGAGGCTAAATGGAATTCTGAGCAAAAAGTTATGTGTATTTTACTAGACAGTGCGCAATATGCCTACTCGATTCTTCGTTTTGTTGCTCTATCATCTGTTGATTCTCGAATACGATCCCGACCTAATTCCTTGGGCTTTTACTCAAACTTCAAAGCTCCAAATCACTTGAATTCATTCAATAACATCTACATAGCTCGAAATCACTCCTACATGACATAAAACACATAATTAGTGCAAAACACTATCGATTAAAACGCAAACTCAATTAAAGTGAAGTAAATTTAAGTGTAATAAGCGACTAAAATATGTATTTATATCCTATCATCAGTATGTTATGAGTCCTCAAATATATGAGATAAAAATAGGCCTCACATAACTATTGTCAACTGTGTACAACACAAAATAAAATCTCTCGTGATAACAGGAGTATAACGTAAATAACAGAGGCACCACCAAAGGATGTAATGCAGTGGATGAGACTGCTTTTCTATTAACCAGAGGTCTCTAATTCGAGCCCTGAATATTGAAAAATCCTTGACAGGGAGCGCTTTCCTCGAATGGGGCCCTACGCGACGCGAAACCAGATATAGTCGAGCTCAAATGCGGGTATCAAATAGGAAAAAAAAAGAAAAAAAAAAGGTGTAAATAAATAAATAACACAGGTTTTCAAGTACCAACTATGGGCCCACGCGTTTTCAAGTGGCCCCACTCTATCAATCTCCAAAAACAACCCCGCCCCCACAACCAAAAGCACCTTTCCTCAGCGCCGGAGGCCAATATTTTGATCCTCATGCTTCTGTTTCACCGCATCCTTTCTTCTATTTACGATGTTATTAATTTTTTTCCCCTCAATCCCAGAAAGAAACAACATATAAAACAGTAGCAGAATCGCTGTGTATCCACACATCTGCCACGCCCTGCTAAAATTTTGGCATACAGATAAACCCCAAGTAGGATCACAGTTTTTTTTTTGGAGTCTACTCATTCATTTCTCTTCGTCACTAGTATTATCTTTATATGCCATACCATATTTATCAGTTATCCCCACATAAACTCTCTCTCTACACACACACATATATATAGAGGGTCTCCTGAACTAGGTCTAAAAAGAATTAGAGTATTCTTATTCTTCATCGGCCTAACATATGTTGGTCTTTTTGTCTTCTCAACCACCATTACAAATACCAGTACTCCATGGTTATCATCTTCCCGTTCGGTGCAGCCGCCACGTAGCTTCAGATTTTAGTGTTTTATTAAGCGTGAAATTGCTGCTTTCTTTCCCTTTTATAGACTTCGATAATGTCGATGAAGCGGCAACCGCAAGACGATCCAAAACCTCGACACGATGGCGGCGGTTCTTCCGAGGATAAGCGTCGCCGCAGAGTTCCTTCTCTGAGAAGGTTAATAATATTATCAATCAATTTTCTGGATTTCATTTTATTACTTTTCGTGTTCTCCCCTCAGTGAGATTTTAGTCCTTGGTGGTGAAGAATATTGTTCCTAGAGATGTGAGTCATCGAGAAGAAAAAGTGGGTGTAGGTTTGCTTTTCTCTTTTTGTGTTGTGTACGTCAATGGTGTTGTTTAGTAAACTAGATAGACTTTGCTTTTAAATCTAAAATGGTCAATAAATGCGTTTTTCTACTTTATGATACTCTTCTATATATAAGTAAAGTCTACCGAATAGGAATAAGTGTCATAATGAGAAAGCTATTCTACTCCTGCTGCAATTTCTTTATTACTGATTGTACTTCTATTATTTCATGTGTAGTGTTATTATGGAAGTAGTGAATATGCGTAGAGTGCAACATTTTATGGAGCCAGTTTTGGAGCCACTGATTCGTCGAGTGGTAAGACTATATATTCTTCATTTCCCTTAAGTTAGTTTTGCTTTTTGTATGAGCTTATATTGTGAGATTTAAGAATTGTCACCTATTTCAAGTTTGGAAATAGTGCCTGTTTCCCACGATAAAGTCTTTTGTGTTTGAGTTTTGAAACGAACAATGAAAGTATACTTTTTTTTGAAGTTTGGGAATCTGATGAGGCAGTCATTTACTTTCGTAGAATGGCACATTTTCTTATTCTTTTTCTTTTTTAATTGGTAGCATGTACTTTCCACTTTTCTTAGTCTTGCGTATCACAAATAGTGTGATGAAAAATGCTTAGTTCATTAGCAGGAATTCAGCGGATAGTTTGTGCTATGGACGATCCCTGGTTGTCGTACCTAGTTTTTATCCTTGCTCTAATTTCTTGTCGCTATTAATTGCCAAAGCTCATCGACTTTAAACATTTATGTGGTGCACATCTTTAATTCTTTTAAAAAAAATTGAAGTTGAAAAATGAGAAGTCAAGCAGGGACATCTAATTGGGATGAAGCGACAACTATTAATTAATGCTTTATTTTATGATCAATTTTGTCTCTTTGTGGTTTTTCTTTAACTGTCTTGATTAGGTTTCATCGGGAGATAAATACATTTTAACTTGAGCTTATAGGTAAAAGAGGAAGTTGAGTTGGCTCTCAGGAAGTACATGACCACCATGAAAAGGTATGCAGTTGGACTCCATCATTCAAACGCTACATGAGCTTCATGCTTTCCTATTATGACTTAGTCTTGCAATTTTTTTTTCCGTATTTGCACCTCTTTAGGAATTGTGGGAAAGATGTATACGCTTGTGAACTTAGAAGCCTGAAGCTGAAGTTTTTAGATGTCATTTCGCCCCCGGTATTTACTGGAACTCGCATAGAAGGAGAAGAATCTAGTTTGAAAGTAGCCCTGGTTGATGCTCATACTGGGCAAGTTATCTCAAGTGGTCCTGAATCCTGTGCAAAAGTCGAAATAGTAGTACTTGAGGGAGATTTTGATGGGGATGATGGGGACAATTGGACTGCAGAAGAATTCAAGAATAACATTGTGAGAGAAAGGGAAGGAAAGAAACCTCTCCTTGCTGGTGATGCATTTTTGTATCTCAAGGAGGGCATTGGTTGGGTGAGTGATATTTCATTTACTGATAACTCAAGCTGGACAAGAAGCCGTAAATTCAGGCTAGGGGCGAGGCTTGCTGATAGCTTTGAAGGAATTAGTGTGCAAGAGGCAAAGACGGAATCCTTCATTGTCAGGGATCACCGCGGCGAGTGTGAGTTCCTGATATCTATTTTCTTTCCACAATGCTGTTAGATGTATTAAATGACAGATTTTTCTTTTCAAATGTTGTTTACTCTAACACTAAATTCCATTATAGACGAGTGCTTGACATGAAAGGTGTTAGATAGTGTCCTTTTCACATCAGCAATCTGCTTTCTATTGAAGGCTTCCTAGGGTGTATCAAGTTTAACTTTAATCTCTATTGTGGATAATCTCTGTAGTACTGTCTGTAGGTTTTATCAATAAAGATTATAATTATCATTATTAACTCAAAGCAAATAATCAAGTATACTGGTGTGGAACAGATTGCTCATTGATATTTTAAAATCTTGTGTTGTGTACTGAGCAATATGCTGGACTTCTGATTTTAAGTGACAGACAATAGGAATTGGGGATATGATAATGGCAAAAAACATGCTTGAAAGTCTGATTAGAAGCAAAAGAAATGTTTCTGCTATAGTCTGATTAGAAGCAAAAATGTGCAGTGTAGTAGGTGAAACTCCCCATTATCGTTTAAAAATTAAATTGTTTTGAGTTCTTGAAGGGAAGATTGTGTTAGAGAATATTTGTAGAAAGTGTGTTTAACATCTTGGGATGCTTCAAAGAGAAAATGGGTCAATATAAATTGGGACGGGGGAGTAGATGATACCGTGTTACGTTTCTGACTTAATTCAAAGAACCATACTTCCAGTGCAGATAATGCAGAGATATTGATGCACAGGAATAAAGCACTGCGTTTATATGAGTGAAAAAGAAGTATAGTTGTAAGTTCTTTTAGGAAACTATTTAATTTACAAGGTAGCTTATACAAGGTAAGGTAATGAAAATGTTTTTTTGCTATCTGTCTGGGATATGTTTATTTTTATGCTTCATCTTGGGATTTTATACCTTAAATGAAAAATGCTATGTTACCATCAATGTCTCATTCTTGCCATAGTTTGACATCAATCATCTTTTTTTGGCCTATTTAAATTATCTAAAGCATTTGGTCTAAATCCTTGTTCAGTTAACTACACTTCCCACTGTTCTTTATCATTCAGTGAGACTAGTGATATCTAGTTGGCTGGTGAGTGCTCAAGTATTAGATTTTGTTTCTTTGCCCTCATGTAACTCACCTAGAGTTTGTGGTTTTAAAGGAAAAATTAAGGCGCATACAGAAGCCTTGAGGCAGGAGGTGATCTCATGCGACCTTTTGAAGTTGTCTTAAACTTAAACAACACCCATTGGAGAGTAGGAAAGTTGACATTTCTACACCGGTTAATGATAGAGAAAGCAGCTACTGTAGTATAAGGATATAAAGTTGCCATTGAAAGAATCAAGGAGTAGGCAGATAAAAGTTCTCTAGTAAAGCCTTAGGCAGAGCGAAAAAGGGAAATGTGACAGAATAAGACACTGAAAGGGTGGACCTCTCTTCCATCTCAAACGAAGAACAAAATCTCTAACTCATCTTTTGTATGATTTAAACACCATATTGGAGTTCTTTTAGGTAGGCGGATTTTTGAAACTGTTAATCAAACTGTATAATGAATCTGCAATATATTTAGAGACGAAAACCAAATTAAAACTCATTTATACTGAACTTAATGCTTTTGTCGGTTTCTTGAGGATTAACATGGTAATGAGCTGTGCATAACTTGCGTCCCAGAGCGAATTAGAGTCGATACTGGGAAAACACAATGAATGAGATCGTGGGGGAAGGCTTCGAATAATTCTCTAGTCAAATATGCAACATGGCACTATCTAACTTCCTGCTTTATTTGCAGTGTACAAGAAGCACCATCCTCCTTCTCTTTCAGATGAAGTATGGAGACTGGAAAAGATTGGCAAGGAAGGAGCTTTCCATCGACGTTTGAGCAAGGAAAGAGTCAACACAGTGAAAGATTTTCTGACTCTCCTCTATCTAGATCCTACAAGGCTTCGGAATGTGAGTTCTACTGCAACTGTCTTACATAGATAAATGGATTTAGTATACATGTTGCTTAAAATGATACATCTATTTTTCTCCTTGTTGAATAGTAACAAGCATGACTGTGATAATGATGGACATATTTCCTAATGTTTGTGATTCTTTGGCAACCTCTGTTTTTCTTGGCTATGCTTGTTATTATTTTTCCTACCTTTGTTTCCCTTAGTGTGTTTTCTAGTTAATTGCTTCACTTAGTGGATTAGCATCATCTTTGAGCATCCTCTGTAATCCTTTAGGAGTTCGGCAACAGAATTTAGCCTGGTTACACTCTGTTGACATTGCAATACAGAAATTTGATAAATCTAGGTAAAATACCGACGCGCTCTTGTGGTTTCAACAAGATGGACTAATCTTTTAAATCCTTTTCCTGGGAAATCTTGCAGGTTCTCGGGACAGGTATGTCCACCAAAATGTGGGAAGTCACGGTAGAACATGCTCGAACATGCTTACTTGACAAGAAAGTGTACTTGTACTACTCATCTGGATCTGTACAAAAAACTGGTGTGGTTTTTAACATCGTTGGACAAGTGATGGGGCTTCTTCCAGAGTGTCAGTTTGTTTCTGCTGATAAGTTGTCCGAAACTCAAAAGGCATGTACCTTTAATAAATAAGAATATTTGGTTTTCTGCTCTGTTTGTTTCTTCACGTACCAAGGCTTGATTCTTGATATATTTATAGTTGGCATCGCTCCTAATAGATCATGACTCCTATTCATTTTCTTTTCAGGATGATGCTCGTAATTTGGTGATTTGTGCTTTCAGACACTGGGAAGAAGTAGTCTCTTTTGAGGATGAGTCTTCTCTTATGGATTGGGTTATGCAAATTTCTGCTGTTCAATTCTCCTCAAACTCATCCATGGTGGGCAGTTCAGATGCCAATGACAATGTTTTAACTTCCCAGAAGGTTAGCAGAACCGACTATCAGCATTTGAGTGCTTCAACACCTGATATCATGCCATCCTTCTGTTCAATTGCTGGTTTCAGCAGCTTGGATGATTATGTCTTGCATGGTATAGACAGCATGGATGTTAGGTTTGACCAACCGTTAAATTTTCCCGGCCAAGACGCTGACTCCTTGATGGCTGATACTGATTCTATAACTCCACCATTTTGTGAGGGTGATCATCTGCCTTTCTTCGACACTGACTATTCCCTTCCCAGTCCAAACTTTGCACCATCACCTGATCTACAGTGTGCTGTCAACAGCTTTCTTGCTCGTAGTTCAATTCTTCCCCCAGATAAAGCTCAACGAAGATGGACGATGCTATTTAGTGTTCTAAGGTGGTTTTCAGTAAGGAGGATTGTAAACAGAAGAACCATCATATCTTGAACAGAAGTTCTCACTATGCTGAGGCAAAAGAATCTGTAGGAAATTGCTGCCCGGTGCAAAATTGTGTGCAGTAGTAGAGTCACTTAAATTTCTTGTGGACATATGTAAAAGTGGGCAGTTAGCGCCAATCATGCTGTCCACTTCCCATATACAAAATTCACGCCCCCCTTTTTGGTTCCCCCCTTTTTTGTTTTTTTTTTGTTGCGAAATCACAACTTTTGAGTCTTGTGAATGGGTATGAGTCCTTGGCGCCAATCTGATGAAAAGTTATGTATATATAAGATCGATGTGTAATGAAAGCAGCTACCTTTGCTGCATTATTTATTTTGTGCAAGGGCATATTTCCAGTATTGTTTTGCATTAAATTTTGAATGGTCAGCATTATAACAGTGAATTATTACTAACGACGGAGTAAATGAAAAAAGCATCGTGAAAAACTGGATGTTTCTTTGCTGACGAGCCTATACCAGAATATTGTATGACTGACTGATCTAATCCAGCATCTTGATCTTGCCATCCTGAAGGCAAATAAGTGTTTCTTGCACACAGATCTCTGGCTTTCTCTGGTTTTCCTTTTGAGTTCTTAATTAGACAGTGTTATATTGCATTTGGTATCCTCTTAACATCCATCCTTCCAGTATATCTTGTTTCTTAATTAGCTTAAATTGATCGATGAGTGCAGTCTAGGGAATTTACGAGAAAAAGAAGACTTATTCAGTTTTGCGTTTCCCATAAAACATGCACTAATGATATACCGAACAGTACCCAAAAAAATATAAACAAGAAATCCCATTAAAGAATAATTTCAGTACCCAAAAAGAAAAAAGAATAATCGCAGTATGAATAACATTCAGTCGGGCAAAAAAATTCTAACAAACATCAGACGTTAAATCTTTTCATGTCTATCTAGTAGAATTGGTGCCACCAATCATCTGGAACAGTGTCTTCTATTCCATTCATTAGTGTTAGTTCCAAGAAGTCACTGTTATCTGTGTTAAGATCAGCTTCAGTACAATATTGCTCATGAATTCCAGGCAAGGATAATTGACCATATGCTTCTTCTTGTCCGCTCGCTGCTGTATTTGCTTCTTCTGTATCATAAGTGGTCAAAATTTGGCTATTTTTGTTAAGTCCTCTCAAATAATTATCCTGTTGTTCAGCATCCTCTGCATTCATAATCTTATGTTGTTGGCAAGTTGTTGCTGACTGTGTAGTGTTGTTGTCAGGTTCACGCAACATACCTTCTATTACTTGAGCAACTTCTTGTTCCTCCATATTAACCCCATTCTTCCTATTTCTCTCTGTTACATTCTTCTTGATCCGGCAAAGAACAATATCTTGTTTAGGAATATTGTTTTCCCAGAAGTAATCATCCCCCACGTAATATTCTCTCATCAGCCAATTGATTTTATCTTGCTTTGATCCTTTACTACTCCTAGTTCGATAAACATAACTTTTTCTGAATCCCACAACAGTTCCCTTACTATTCTTGATAGAATCACCGCCGGTTTGGGCTTTCCATGTCCCGTTGGCGCAAGTTCGGCGAAACCTTTTATATGATTCCTTCCGCTTCTTCAAAGGAGAAATAAAGTAGCCTATTTGCTCTTCAGGATGATTAGAAATCTCCCATGGTGGCCGGTCTCCATAGATTTCCCCAAGTCGAATAGGGCATTCACTCGGCAAAGACTCACCCTTCAAAAACTTTTTCAGAAAATAGAACAACTCTGCATCAGTAGGGTAAAATCGAACACTGGGAAGCCGTGATACCATCGACA
This sequence comes from Nicotiana glauca, assembly GCA_026770625.1. NCBI lineage: Eukaryota > Viridiplantae > Streptophyta > Magnoliopsida > Solanales > Solanaceae > Nicotiana > Nicotiana glauca. The sequence continues at coordinate 25,793 of MU709232.1, forward strand.
TGACAATCTTTGATTTGCTATTATGAATAAAGAAATTAAAACAAGAAACAAATAAGAATCGCAAGAAAAAACAACACTTCAATGATCTCCAAGTTCTTTTAACGAGTCAGAGATTGACTCTGCTGTGAAAATAAGAGAGAACCAAGAATTGAAAACAGAGAGAAGACAGAATGAATTACTATTATTATGGAAGAAGAACCTGAACGGCGGTTCTTTATAGAGAACTTAGGTTTCTAAAATAAATCGGAAGGACTAATTTTTTTAGGAAACAATGGAGTTTTAGGAAAATAATTGTTGTTGTTGGTTACAAAGTAGGAAAAAATAGACGTGTTTCTTTTGGCGGGAAGGTGGGGAATTCTTTACTTTAACTTGTTCTATTGGAAATTTATAATTGATTTTTACAGGAAAACAATGAACATCTTTTTTTGTTTTTCTTTCATTTGCAGGTTAATTTTCTTGTTTAACATTTTTTAACAGAAGAAAAGGAAAATTAATTTTCTTTCCTACTTTTAGTTGAAGCTAGTTACGANTAATTATCCTGTTGTTCAGCATCCTCTGCATTCATAATCTTATGTTGTTGGCAAGTTGTTGCTGACTGTGTAGTGTTGTTGTCAGGTTCACGCAACATACCTTCTATTACTTGAGCAACTTCTTGTTCCTCCATATTAACCCCATTCTTCCTATTTCTCTCTGTTACATTCTTCTTGATCCGGCAAAGAACAATATCTTGTTTAGGAATATTGTTTTCCCAGAAGTAATCATCCCCCACGTAATATTCTCTCATCAGCCAATTGATTTTATCTTGCTTTGATCCTTTACTACTCCTAGTTCGATAAACATAACTTTTTCTGAATCCCACAACAGTTCCCTTACTATTCTTGATAGAATCACCGCCGGTTTGGGCTTTCCATGTCCCGTTGGCGCAAGTTCGGCGAAATCTTTTATATGATTCCTTCCGCTTCTTCAAAGGAGAAATAAAGTAGCCTATTTGCTCTTCAGGATGATTAGAAATCTCCCATGGTGGCCGGTCTCCATAGATTTCCCCAAGTCGAATAGGGCATTCACTCGGCAAAGACTCACCCTTCAAAAACTTTTTCAGAAAGGGGAAGTCGTGATACCATTGACATGATTTTTAATTACGAATAGAAAAATTAAACAAGAAGGAGACAAGAATCGCAAGAAACCAACAACCCTTCAATGATCTGCAACTATTCTCTCAACGAGTCAGAGAGAACAAATAATTGGAGAGAGTACTATATATGAAAGAAAATTTAAACTAGCAGTATAAAACAGAGAGAGAAGAAAGAATGAATTACTACTACTATGGAAGAAGAACCTGAAAGAGTGCAGCGGCGGAAGCTAATCTTCAGGTTCTTTATAAATAAATTAGGTTTCTAAAATAAATTCACGCGTAAAGACTAAATTTTTAGGAAAGAACGGAGTTTAGGAAAATTAGGAAAGTATATGATAGTTATGAACCTGGGTATTAGGAAAGAACACACGTGTTACTTCTGGCGGGTAGTTTTCAGAGTATTTTTTTTACTTAATAATTACACTTGGGGACTCTAGTTATCTTACCTCTTTTTTCATATCAGAACTTATTTATTATAAATTTTTAACTAACTTTGTCCTATCAAATATTAGGAATTTTTTAAAATTTCACCTCCCTATTTGATTCCTTAGACGTGGCTCATCATACTGAGTCCTTTCATTTGCCATGTCAATGACTTCACATAGACAATTAATTGTTCTCCGTCTTGATTATTTTTATCATTCAAATCCTTTCCACATGAGTGATGAGATTTATTAAAAATTACATGTATATTTTTCTCTAACACATTGAGTTCTTTTGTTGTATACTTTGTAGGCTTTGCTTTGTGATACTCACCTCCTTTTTGGGCTTGAAAGAGGATTTGACTTGCTTTCCTTTTATACATGCATCACTCACCTTGTGATCCTTGAAGTTTGACTTGGGCAGACCATGATCCAGGTCCTTCTTGACCAACTTGTTCAGCAACGTGAAATTTGCATGACCCAGCCTTTTGTGCCATAGTTCAACATCATCAGCAGCACTAAGACAGCTGAGATCCCCATTTTGCAAGGAATCAAAGTCAGCAACGTAGATATTTTTGTATCTTTTGGCCACTAACACCACTTCACTAGTCACAAGATTAGAGACTGTACATATCTTGGATACAAATTTCACTTTGTTTCCCTTGTCACAGATTTAGGAAACACTCAGCAAGCTATACTTTAATCCATTCATGTAGTACACATTTTCAACGGAGTGAGAGACAGACTTCCCAATCCTTCCAACTCCCATAATGTGTTCCTTCTTGCCATTTTCAAAGGATACAGTCCCTCCCCACAGGGCCTTCAATGAAAGAAAATCATTTGTACTTCCAGTCATATGTTTCGAGCAGCCGCTATCCATGTACTATTGTTGGCTGCTCCCTTTCTCTACTCCCTGCACAAGGAAATCAAGAGTTGACTTAGGAACTCAAACAAGTTTATGTCCCTTGTAATGAGGAAAGGGGTAAATGAGGGCTCTTTTGGTCCACATAGGCAACACACGTTTTTTTATATGAAGGACCAGGTTTCCTAGCAGTAGTTACTTTTTGAAGAATAACTTTATATTTTTGTTGAGATTAGAATCTGGCCTTACAGGTTTCCTTAAAGTGCCTAGTGTTATCACAGTGAGTGCAGAGCCAGTTATCAGGTACAATAACGTCCTTGCTATAAGGGTTGTAGGGAGTCTTTTCCTTTTGAAACCCGATTCCCTGCCTGTTTCCCCCACTATTTGTATACATAGCAGTGATTGTTATTGTTGTTGTTGTTGCTGCAGTGATTGCATCAGGACTAGGTCCACTTAAGAGATTTTTCTAGGTCACTCTTCACTTTGCCTAGATCTTCCTGAAGTTGTCTGTTTTTCTCAAGCTCAACTCATGGACTAAATTTCCCTGATTTTAACTTATTTTCAATTCTAAAGTGTGCTTCACTTATAACTTCCTTTCCTTTTTGAGTGTTCGCAAGCCTACTTTCCCTTTTTAGTTCCTCAATTGTTTCCTTTAGGTCTATAACCACAACTAATAGGTTATCTCTCTCATGCTCAATGTTAGCAAATAGCAACCCTCTCAGTCAAAACTTCTTTCTCCTTTTTAACACACACAATGGTCTCTTATAGATCGACCACAACAACCACTAGATCATCTCTCTCATGTTCTATGTTTGCAATTTTTTCAGTTAAGGCATCTTTTTCTTTCTTCAGACTCTCAATGGTTTCCTTTAAGTCTACCACAACAACTACTAGATCATCTCTCGACCGTTCTACTTCTCCCAGTTTCATAGTTAATGCATCTTTATGATTTATAAGACTATGATAAGCATCAATTAAAATATTTGCCAAAAGACATGAGTTTTTTCGGAGAATAGGACTTTAGATTTCTTTGAACATCTTGAAAGTTCACCTCATCATTGTCATCATGATCTTCATCATTGTCAGATTTTTCCATAAGGGAAAAGATTGAGTCATACTCAACTGCTTCACTTTCCAATGCCAACATGGAAGCTATCACCTTGATCATCATCTTCTTCAAATTCGCTGAAGAGTCTCCCTATGAAGCAAGAGCTTGTTTCACAATATTGTCAGCGACATCTTTTCTCTTGAATCGTTTGTCACGAACCTGGTTCCTCTTAGCTGCTTTATCAGTGTTGTATTTTTACTGATCTTGCTTGAGGAGAGGGCAATCCTTGATGAAGTGTCCTGACTTGCCGCACTTATGACGTAGGTCATAACCTTTTGGTTTGCTAGAGCTGCCCAAATTTGGAATGCATTTATTTCTATGAACTATTATCTGAAACATTTTTGTCAGGTAGACTATATCAATATCCTTACCACCTGAGTCATTGCTGTCTGTCTTGAGGACCAGGTTCTTCTCCCTTTTGGGCTCTCTTCTCTCATTATCCTTCTTCTTCCATTTCATAAGTCTTGAGATTGCCGACAAGTTCATTAATGGTCAATACCTGAAGATCCTTTGCCTATGTGATGGCATTTACTTTGCTTTCCTAGGAACCATATAATACACTAAGTATCTTCTTGACAAGTTTGTTCCTAGGGATGATCTCTCCAGTGAGTGAAGCTCATTGATGATAGATGTGAAGCGAGTGTGCATATCCTGGATGGACACATCGTCTTTCATCCTGAAAAGCTCATACTTTGTGGTTAGCATGTCAATCTTTGACTGCTTTACCTGTATTATCCCTTCATGAGATGTCTGGAGAGCTTCCTAGATATCCATAGCACATTGGCATGTTGTAAGCATATTATACTAATTTGGACCAATACCACATACGAGGATTTTCTTAGCTTGAAAGTTCTTTTCAATAGCCTTGCGGTCAACATCATTGTATTCCTTTCTAGTTTTAGGAATTGTCACTGCCACTACAATAAAGAAGGCATTTCGTAACAATAATTTTTGTTGCCATATATTCAATGTTGTTTCCAAAAGTATTTTTGACAACGAAAAAATAGTCGTTGCACTCCGTTGCAGTAAACACTGATGGGAAAGTATATGCAATAATAAAGAATGTTGTTGCCAAAATGTAACCTAGCGCCAACAATATATATCATTGCCATAAGTTATTTGTTGTTGATAAAAAGCCAATGAAGTCGTGGATTATAAAGACATGTAGCAACAAAAATTATTGTTGCGACAAAATTAGCTTTTTTGCCAACAATATCAGTTGTTGCTAAAAAAGATTTGCGATAAATTTAATAATATGTTATCAAGACTTTTAGCAACAACTATTATTGTGGTAATACTTACTTTTTTGCCAACAAATTCTCTACTATTACTTTAGCAACAATTTATGAGTTGTTGCTAAATACACAATTAATATATTCTTTTGGATTTTTATAAATATATGTAGAAATAATAAATTATATTATTTATACAAAATTATTTTTATATATATATATAAAGCGTCTATTTAAAAAATTGATGCACTACATATACTCACTTTCAAAAACTTAATAGTCCTATTAGTATGTGTACTTACAAAATAAACAAAAGCATCATATATCCAAGGTCCTTAAGTTATATTCTAATAATAACCCAACAAATAAGTCTTCTTCCAACAGCTTGTGCATTACATGAACCGGATACCAGGATTATTGGTCTACGCATGCTCATCCTAAAAATAAAATAAATATAATTAGATTTTGATAAATAAAAAATAATAATAAATTACAAAGTGTAAAATGAAAGCAGTGGAGCTTGTTTAACTACAACAGCTTTAGACTTAAGAAATACCAGTAACATATTTTAATGAGAAAATAACTGCAACAACTAAAGAAAAATATATATGTAACCAGTGAAAGTTTGATGAAAGTAATCCCCAAAATAAAGTTACATCAGAACCTACTAAATACTTCCAGGGATACAATACTATAGTCAAAAGAAAATACTAAACAAAGATTGATTTATACAAATAGATTCATTTGCATATACAACGAAGAAACTTCCTTTCACATGAACTAGCATATGTTTACTTACCATGGTATCATCCATAAGACTTGTAGAACTTGTCTCATCCGAATCATTTAAATTAGCAATCATGTCAAAACTTGCAGCAGGAAGTCCAGTTTGTTAAACATTGTACAACTAAACTTAAACATGATATATCCCGAAAGAGCCTAATTTATAACATCAAAAATACTAAAACAAGTCTTTTTCAACAGAACACAGTAATTTTCAGAAATTCAAATAAAGAGACAACATCCACATAGAGCATTTTATAACTTGAATAACTAATATCTCATGTAAAATAAATTATGTATGAGAATGCCCATTCTTCAAAGTTAGTATTATAGGAGATAAAACAGAATCATCATGTAGTAGACTTTGAAATATCCTTATTGTAGTATTTAAAGAAGTCTTGAAGTAGTAGTAAATTAGAGACAATTATTAGAAAGTCATGGTTTACTTGAATAATTGTATTCCAAAACCCCAACAAAATAGCTCCCCGCTACAACTAACTTACTGTTCCTTGAGTTTCTCTTATATCTGAGAATAACAAATTCACTTTCATTTGCTTCAAAATCATTTTGTGCTTAGGTGTTCTATTCTATTGCATTTCAATGCAAAATTAAGGCATGCCTATAGTCGAATAAAGTACTATATGTGTGAAAATGACTAACAGGAAAAGTGATACTATCTCTTTTATTCTCAAGTATTTTAATAAAATTGTTCTTAGGATGAAAGTCAAGTATTTGGAACTTTAACGCCGTAAACAAATGAAATACCTCTGAACTTTGCATATGGGATACTAGTGTTATCATGCTCTTTTTAAATATTTTTTGATCATTCAATAGATGAGCTTCCATGACTTCTCATTTTTTTCTGCTCCTCCTCAAGTTGATTTTTCACTTCTATTAGTTTACACTCTACACTCTCTCGTTTATGGCGTTTGTCACGACCCATTTCTGTAATAGATTATGAAGGTGCCCGACACCATTGCCAGGCAAGCCAACGCGAAAATATTTCTAAAATTCTTATGTTACTTTTATCAAGAATAAGTAAAATAGATACTCAAAAATTAACCCTTAGTCAATTCTTCCCAATTCCGAGGTCGTTTACTCAAAAATCAACCTTTAGTCAATTATTCTAACTTAAAGCTTCTAAATGAGAGTTTTCTTTCCAAATCAACTCCAAACTTCCCGAAACTCAATTCCGACCATGCGTAGAAGTCATAATACCTAAAGTGAAGGGATGCTGACAGCCAACAGAGAAGTGGGTCTGACGACGGGTTGATAAATGGGCTGAAAAATCAAATCACGAAATGCCAAAAGGGTTGGGAAAGATATGAAGCTAGACTGGCAAGGATCCAAGCCAGATGGGCAAGAGGTACATAAGAGCGGGCACAACGTATGCGGCAGATGAATAGGGACTACGAGGGGAGCATCATTATCTTGAGAGAAACAATATCCACCCTCAAAGAACGGGTATTCAGACAAGCCAGGGATTTCAGAGCAGATAGGAAACACTGTTATGACCTGATGGCATGGATGGAGGAACAGATGCATGAATTCCAAGATCAACTCTTTTGCAATTCTCAAGTGCTGGGAGCGCGGAGTCAACAGATAGAGCGGCTGTTTCTGGAAAGAGACAGAATCAGGGAAAGAATTGATGATATCGGGCACTACATCACTAGGAAGTGCCGAGCATGCGAGGATATGACCCGTACCATTTTCTTTGTGGTGATAATGATTTATGTCCACCAGATCATGGAAGATTTGAAAGGGTTGCAAAGGGATCTTGTACCTAAGCCCGCGATGAGGCCGAACGACGCCCCGCGGGCACCAACATTGGAGGCTTTAATGTATTCGTAGTTTGAGTCTGTCTTTTCTTTGTCCTTGGAGTCTATTGTATGTCAGAATTTGTACTTCCTTTTTTAGAGTCTGTTGGTGGTTCTAGAGTATGCAGTTTGATTTATTTCGAGTCGGTTATTTTCTTTTCCAAAAAAATGTTTTGTCTCATAATGGAATGTTTTTATGAATGAAAATTGAGAATTCCCAAAAATGGTTTCTTTGTTTTCCGCATTTATAGGCCAGAACTACGCACGGTCTAATTCATGCGGGGACATGATACGTAGGCAATCCACATAAGATTCGACCACCACTAAAAGAAAAATGAGAAATAAATAAAATAAAGGAAAGTTTGAGAGGCATTAAAAATGGGGCACAAGTATAAGAAGCTGGAATGACGCATGTAATCGAAGCAAAGACATGATAGAAATGGTTAAACTGCCTAGGTACATTGCATCGCAATGTGCAATAATATATTTGTTAACTCTAAAAACTAACAAGTTTGTTGTTTTCCAGAAATTTCAAGCAGTTAGTTTACTTAGAGCGTACTGGCACAATACCACTATCAGACTAGATCAAAGGGACCGATACCGGTGATAATGTCTAGCCCTGATAGAGAAGGAAACATTGAGGTAAAAGAGGTAGACGTACAAGCAATGAAAGATGAGGTGTACAAATTGAAACAGCAGATGGCTGAGATGTACCAAGCTTGGACAAGTGGTCAGCCAGCACCACCCTATCCCGCTAACCCTACTTTTCTCCCGACACCCCATCACCCAACTTTCCTACATATCAACAGCACCAGACAACCGCCTCCCGAACACCCCAAATGCCAAAAGCAAACCCATACCCTCCACCACCAATTACCCCGGTTTTCGTAGCACCTCTATCGGCCACACTCTACAGGTCTTCCAGCAAGCCTGTGTTCTAAACTCAGGATCATCAGTATTATCCTCCTGAACCCACCTTCAAAGCACCTGAACCTTACCCGTTCCATCTTCAGCTTGACAACCTGGCAGCGCCCGAAAAGCAGAATAAGAATCCAGAGCAGGAAGAAATGGTTCGGAAAGTAAAGAGTCTGTAGCAATATTTTCGGAATATGCAGGGTCTGGGCGGCCAGGTCAGCGTGGCATATAAGGATTTATATTTGTTTCCAGATGTTCAGCTGCCAGCCGGGTTAAAGATGCCTAAGTTCGATCTGTATGACAGGCATGGTGATCCAGTGGCACATTTGTGAGGATTTTGCAGCAAGATAAGAGGGGCAGGCGGAAAGGATAAATTACTAATGGCGTACTTCAGCCAGAGTTTGAGTGGATCTGCATTAGAGTGGTACACACGCCAAGACCGTGGTAGATGGTACACCTGGGATGACTTGGCACAAGCATTCGTCGGCCACTTCCAGTACAATCTGCAAATCATTCCTGATCGTTTATCATTGATAAAATTGGAGAAGAAACCTGGGGAGAGTTTCAGGGAGTACGGGTTCCGTTGGAGAGAACAGGATGCGAGGGTCGATCCCCCAATAAAGGAATGAGAGATGGTCGATTACTTTCTGTAAGCTTTGGAGCCAACTTGCTTTGGTCACTTGGTGACGGCGATTGGCAAATCGTTCAATGAGGTTGTGAAAATGGGCGGTATGATCGAAGAGGGACTCAAGTCTAATAAAATAATGAGTTACTCGGCGATCAAAGCCACCACTCAGGCTATCCAGAGCGGCACTGGAGGTGCGCTTGGGAAGAAAAGGAAAGAAGACGTCGCAACGGTTGAGTCCAGAGCTTGGTTCTGACCTAGAGACCCTTCATCCTACTATAACCGACCCAAACACCACCAATAAAATTACTCCCATACTCCATATAGCCACCCACAACATTATTACCCACCGCCAGATCCTTATTTTTCCATCCACCACGCTCAGACATATGTTCAACCTCCCCTCCACGCACTATGGCGCGCACCGGCCCTGCAAATTAACTACCCACCTCCAAGAGCATACAAAAATCCTCCTGGTACAGGTTTCCGTCTGAACCAAACCTTCAGGAATGACAGGGTGCAGAAGCCAAAGACGTTCACTCCATTGGGAGAGTCTTACACCAGTCTGTTCCACCGACTGAGGCAGCTGGGATTGTTGAATCCGGTTGAGGCTAAGTTGCCAAATCCCCCTACGAGAAATCTTGACCACTCGGTAAGTTGTGAGTACTGCTCAGGAGCCCCTGGTCATGACACGGAGAAATGCTGGAAGTTAAAAATAACTATTCAGGAGCTTATCGACACTCGTTAAATTGAGGTGCAAACGTCGGAAGGACCCAACATCAACCAGAACCCACTCCCAGCCCATCACGAGACCAACATGATCGAGCTGGTACAGACAGAAGGAGAGTCTAAAAAACCCTCTCAAACCGTAATGATGATCAGGTCAAATAAAAGTAGGCCGGCAAAGGGGTCGATTAACGATAAGTCGTTGATCAATGAGAAGGAGGCGCACAGTAAACCAGTGATGGTAAAGAGGTCTACAAGCAAAGTATTGGTAAAATGAGGAGAGGCAAAGATGGTTGTGCCGGGAGCAACAAACAAACCCATCCTAATTGTAGAAGGTGCTCTCATAGATCCCGTCATCATCAAGCCAGCAGTTCAGTTGCCGATGGTTGACAACAAAGCCATTCCATGGAACTATGACCGGGTAATGGTGACCTATAAAAGAAAAGAGGTCAAGGAGGAAGTTTGTGAGGCCCAGGGGTTAACCCGCTCAGGAAGATGTTTCGCTCCCGCGGAATTAAGAAAGGCCAACCCAGCAACAATAAAAAAACCTATGACTGAAGAAGAAGCAGAAGAGTTTTTAAAGAAAATGAAGTTGCATGATTATTCCATCATAGAGCAGCTCAAGAAAACGCCGGCTCAAATCTCTTTACTGTCATTACTGATCCATTCTGACGAACATCGGCAGGCCTTGATGAAAATCTTGAATGAGGCCCATGTACCTGATAAGATCTCCGTCAATCACCTGGAAAAGATCGCAAACAGGATATTCGAGGTAAACAGGGTTACCTTCGCTGATTATGAGCTACCTGAAGAAGGCACCGAGCACAACAGAGCCCTCTATCTTACGGTAAAATGCGAGGAATCTGTGGTTACCCGAGTTTTGATTGACAATGGATCTAATGCAAACATATGTCCTCTCTCTACATTGGACAAACTAAAAGTGGATATCAATAGAATTCGCAAGAATAACGTTTGCGTTCGGGGGTTCGACGGAGGGGGTAAAGAATCGGTCGGTGATATAGTGCTGGAATTGACAATTGGGCCTGTGGAATTTACCATGGAATTCCAAGTGTTAGATATGGCAGTCTCCTACAACCTTTTGTTAGGAAGACCCTGGATTCATGCTGCAAAGGCGGTTCCGTCTACCCTGCATCAAGTGGTTAAGTTTGAGTGGGACCGATAAGAGATTGTGGTTCATGGTGAGGACAATCTGCGTTTCCAGAGCGACACCGTTGTGCCCTTTGTTGAGGTAGAGGATGGCGTCGAGCCATGTGTATACCAAGTTTGTGACACAATATCGATCGAGAAAATTTCGGAAGGGGAACATATTCTGAATGCAAAGATAACCTCCGCATATGTCATGGTAGCCTGTGAAATGTTGGGGCACGGCTTCATGCCCGGTAAAGGATTGGGTGCATCTCCTCAAGGTATTGTACAGCCGGTATCCTTACCAGAAAATGTGGGAACCTTCGATTTGGGGTTTAAACCTACAACTGCAGACATCCGAAGAGCTAAGAAGATGAAGCAAAAGACATGGGTCCTTCCAAAACCAATCTTGCGCCTGTCTAGATCTTTCGTCAGACCTAGTATTAGAAAGCAGCTGACCTCAAAAGCTACTGGGTCATTGATTGGTGTGGATGGAGATTTGGATAAAGGGTTTGAAAGGCTATTTGCTGAGATTAACATGGTAGAAGCTGGGGAGGGGTTCAGCAAGGCAGATGTGCAGTCCGTGGGGACCAAATACAAGAATCAATAATTGGAATGCCATTCCTCTTCCCACTCGGAGGGAGTCCTGGTAGTTGGCTCTGATTTTCCTTCATGTTTGTCTGGATTATTCCAGGATTGTAATCCAGAATTTCTTTTATTTTGTATTCGTCAAAACGTGCAAAACCTTGTTATCCCGTACTTCAATAAAATGAAAGTTTTTTCTTCATTCCTTATTTTATTTTAATTTTGTTTTCTTATTTCTTTTCTGTACAATTCACTTTATATTGATCCTAATGACATGGCATGCATAAGAAATCCTCAACTCAGTCTAGAAAATCAATCTGACTTCGAAATGATATTGCAATAAGTAAATTATGAGTCAAAATACGACGAGGATGAAGCCTTCGAAGAGATTAGTAGGGAACTAAGTCAATTTGAAGAAAAACTTAGACCCAACTTAAATGACACGGAAGCTGTCAATCTAGGGGACGCGGATAACATCAGGGAAACTAAAATAAGCGTCCACATTGAACCAAACATTAGGGAAGAATTAATCAGAACACTTATTGAATTCAAAGACGTTTTTGCATGGTCATATGACGACATACCGGGTTTAAGCACCGATTTAGTGGTTCACAAATTTCCCACTGACCTGGCATTCCCTCCCGTCAAGCAAAAATTGAGGAAATTCAAAACCGATATAAGTGTGAAGATTAAGGAAGAGATAACCAAACAACTGGAAGCAAAGGTTGTCCGGGTCACTCGGTATCCTGATTGGTTGGCCAATGTAGTGTCGGTGCCGAAGAAGGACATGAAAATCAGGGTGTGCATTGATTATCGCAATCTGAACAAAGCTAGCCCAAATGAGAACTTTCTGTTACCCAACATTCACATTTTAATCGATAATTGTGCCAAACGTGAAATTAGATCTTTTGTGGATTGTTATGCTGGGTATCATCAGATTTTGATGGATGAAGAAGATGCAGAGAGGACGACATTCATCACACCATGGGGAACTTATTATTATCGAGTAATGCCATTTGGTTTGAAGAACGCTGGGGCAACATACATGCGAGAAATGACCACTATATTCCATGATATGATCCATAAAGAGATTGAGGTGTACGTGGATGATATGATCATTAAATCAAAGCAGCAGTCTAACCACATAGCAGATTTAAGGAAGTTCTTTCAGAGGCTTCGCAGGTACGACCTCAAACTCAACCCTGCCAAATGTGCATTTGGTGTTCCATCCGGAAAGCTGTTGGGATTCATAGTCAGTCTGTGAGGCATTGAGTTGGACCCATCAAAAGTTAAGGCCATCCAAGAGTTGCCACCACCGAAGAACAAAACTGAAGTAATGAGTCTGTTGGGAAGGTTGAATTATATCAGCAGGTTTATTGCTCAACTCACAGCAACTTGTGAACCCATTTTCAAGCTACTGAAGAAAGATGCTGCGGTCGAATGGCCTGAAGAATGTCAGGAGGCATTTGACCAGATAAAAGGGTATTTGTCAAATCCACCTGTGTTGGTTCCACCAGAACCATGGAGACCGTTGATTCTTTATTTAACGGTCCTGGAGAATTAATTTGGCTGTGTACTGGGGCAGCATGACGTCACCGGTAGGAAGGAGCAAGCCATCTACTATCTCAGCAAGAAGTTTATGGTTTCTGAGGTTAAGTACACTCAACTTGAGAAGACATGTTGCGCCCTGACTTGGGTGGCACAGAAATTGAAACATTATCTGTCATCTTATACTACTTACCTCATTTCATGCTTGGATCCGTTGAAGTATATTTTCAAAAGCCTATGCCCACAGGGAGACTGGCGAAGTGGCAAATATTACTCACGGATTTTGACATCGTCTATGTGACAAGGACTGCAATGAAAGCCCAAGCGCTGGTCGATCACTTGGATGGGAATCCAGTCGATGAAGAATACAAACCATTGAGGACGTATTTTCCCGATGAAGAAGTGATGCATATCGACGAGCTGGAATTGACTGAAGAACCGGGATGGAAAATTTTCTTTGATGGGGCGGCAAATATGAAAGAAGTTGGAATAGGAGCTGTACTTATTTCTGAAACAGGGAACCATTACCCTGTTACGGCTCAGCTTCGTTTCTATTGTACCAACAACATGGCTGAATATGAGGCATGCATTTTGGGTTTGCGGTTAGCTGCGGACATGGATGTTCATGACGTTTTGGTCTTAGGAGACTCGAACCTCATGGTACATCAAATTCAAGGAGAATGGGAAACACGAGATTTGAAGCTCATACCGTATCGACAATGTTTTCATGATCTTTGTCAACGGTTTCAATCAGTGGAGTTTAGGCACATCCCAAGATTTCATAATGAGGTTGCCGATGCTTTGTCCACCTTAGAATCAATGTTGCACCATCCAGATAAAATTCATGTGGATCCGTTGCATATTCAAGTTCGTGATCAGCATGCTTATTGTAACATGATAGAGGAAGAACTGGATGGCGAACCATGGTTCCACAATGTCAAGGAGTACCTCAGGATGGGGATAAACCCGGTGCAGGCCACAAAAGATCAAAAGAGAGCCATTCGAAGGTTGGAAAATGGATTTTTCCTCAGTGGAGGAGTGTTGTACAAAAGAACACCGGACTTGGAATTTCTAAGATGCATAGATGCTAGTCAGGCCATGACAGTTATGGCAGAGGTACATTTCGGAGTTTGTGGACCACATATGAGCGGGTATGTGTTGGCAAAGAAGATTCTTCGAGCAGGATATTATTGGCTCACCATGGAGCGAGATTGTATCAGTTTCGTGCGTGTCATTAGTGTTAGATACACGGAGATTTGATTCATTCTCCGCCGACAGAATTACACACAATGTCAGCACCATGGCCCTTTGTTGCATGGGGAATGGATGTCATTGGACCTATCGAGCCGACAGATTCCAATGGTCATGGGTTCATTCTGGTGGCCATCAACTATTTCACCAAGTGGGTTGAATCTAAAACTTTCAAATCGGTAACCAAGAAAGCAGTGGTGGATTTTGTTCATTCCCATATCATCTGTAGATTTGGGATCCCAAAGGTGATCATCACGGATAATGGTGCTAATCTTAATAGTAGTTTGATGAAAGAAGTATGTCAACAGTTTAAGATTACACACCGTAATTCCACCCCATATCGTCCCAAAGCGAATGGAGCGGTTGAGGCAGCCAAGAAGAATATAAAGAAGATATTGAGGAAAATGGTATAAGGGTCCAGACAATGGCATGAAAAGTTACCATTTGCATTGTTGGGTTATTTCACTACTGTTCGTACTTCAGTAGGTACAACTCCTTATTTGTTGGTATACGGAACTGAAGCAGTGATACCGGCAGAAGTTGAAATGTCTCTTCGAATTGTTGCTGAGGCTGAGATTGATGATGATTAGTGGGTCAAAAACCGCTTGGAGCAGTTGAGCTTAATTGATGAAAAAAGATTGGCAACAGTATGTCATGGCCAATTGTATCAAAAGAGGATGGCAAGAGCATACAATACAAAGGTGCGTCCCAGAAAGTTTGAAGTGGGGCAACAAGTGTTGAAACAAATCCTTCCACATCAGGTCGAAGCAAAGGACAAGTTCGGCCCGAATTGGCAAGGGCCGTTTATTGTAACCAGAGTGTTGTCCAATGGCGCTTTATGTTTGACAGATATTGAAGGAAGATGTATAGACATGTCTATCAATTCTGACACAGTCAAGAGATATTATGTATGATTTCTTTGATTGTAATTGTTGTTTGTTTGTATTTGGCGTTGTATCAGAGAATGAAATGACGGAGGTAATTTTTTCTACTATCCAAACACTTAACCTTTGTTTCCCCTTTTGAGCCTCATTTATTCTTGCATACCCCTCTTTTGGAATCAGTAATGAAATTGAAAAAAAAAAAGAGAGAAAAGAAATAATAACAAAAATAAAAGCAGAGTCATAGGAAAATAAAGGAATGGGGTGAACTACGTTTGACCTGATTCCTCAAAGAGGATACGTAGGCAGCTTCATGGCTCGGTCATAGTGAAACAAAAATCAAAAGATCCCCAAGCAAGGAAAATTGGGGCAGAAGTTGTGTTTGCAATTTTGGGAAAGAAATTTTATTTCAAGAGTTGTAATTTTTACCCATCAAATTGTTTCGAGCTTTTTGATACCATTTTCTTTTAAACATCCACAAGAACCCATATTGATGTCCAAAGAAAGTCCTCCCGATCAGTCTCCGAGAAGTGCCAAGTCAGGCAAATATAAGTGATTCATGTCAAGGACAACACTATGGTCCCAGCAGGAAAAGTAATGAAAATGAGAGAGTCTTATCGATGAAAACCTTCACAGGCACCGTAAGGTGACGTAAGTTGAGAGAAATAAACTGAGAGAGTCTTATCGGTAAAAACCTTCACAGGCACCATAAGGCGACGAGAGTTGAGATAAATGAGAGAGCCTTATTAGTGAAAATCCCTCAAAGGGCACTATGAGGGGATACGGAGTTAAAAAGGGGACAAACGAGATAAGTTTGATGGAAAGGATCCGTCGAGGCATCAAGCAGAATGAAGATGTTGATTCAGAAAAAGGGCTGGGTTGTAAAACCTTTGAAAGGCAAAGCAAGGCCATCAGAAAATTGATTGATATAATAGACTGGGTTGATTAATCTGAAATGCACGACATGATCATTGGGATCGGTTACACCATTCAGATAAGTTCTCTTCTTTTTCTTCTCCTCAAACAATTTGTTCAGGAAGATTTTTCTATTTTCTTTTTCTATCTTTTGAAGTCATCATTTTTCATTTATTTTTGGTTAAGATTTTTTTTAATAGTAGTTGGTTTTTGACAAATAAGAAGGATTTTCAGAGCTTACTACCAGTTTCCAACATGATGCAAGGTGAAGTATGGATAAGACAGGCCAAAGATAATGTGATGGGACGTAAAAGACATCGTCGGAAGACCAAATGATGGATGGGTATAAGATTTCGTGGAAAGTATGGATTTAAAAGTGGAAAGCAATAATTGAGAAGTTTGTGAATAAGGAATCGTCAAGATGGTCGGAAGTTATCGGCCAAGTTTCAAGATGGTCGGACAACGCAGAACGTGGAAAGGAGAAAGGGAAAACCATCCCCAGTAGGAGTGCCACGACCACTCACCACATTTTAAACTAATAAATTTTCTTTGATTTGAAATAGGGGAAGGAAATGTTATTAAACTGGGGCAGAAAATTTTCTTTCATTTTTGAAAATTTTCTTGAAGTCATGTACCCACCTGAAGAACAGGGAAGGCAATTCAAGTTTTAAGGGAGAGCAAGATAACACAAGTTTCGAAGAAAGCAGTGTCGAAGAAAGACAATGCAAGTTTTAAAGGAAGCAGTTTTGAAGGAAGATTAGTCAAGTTTTGAAGGAAGATAAATCAAGTTTCAAAGGGAAATGGTTCCGGAGGCAAGGGAAAACAATGTCAATAGAATACAGTTTAAGTTGTTGAAGTCGGGAGCCCGCCCGAAGAACGGAGGCGTTATCATTTTTAAGTTGTTGAAGTCGGGATCCCGCCCGAAGAATGGAGACGTTATCTTTTTAAAGTTGTTAAAGTCGGGAGCCCGCCCGAAGAACGGAGATGTTATCTTTTTAAAGTTGTTGAAGTCGGGAGCCTGCCCGAAGAACGGAGGCATTACTTTTTAAAGTTGTTGAAGTCGGGAGCCCGCCCGAAGAACGGAGGCGTTATCATTTTTAAAGTTGTTGAAGTCGGGAGCCCGCCCGAAGAATAGAGGCGTTATTTTTTAAAGTTGTTGAAGTCGGGAGCCCGCCCGAAGAACGGAGGCGTTACTTTTTAAAGTTATTGATGTCGGGAGCCCGCCCGAAGAACGGAGGCGTTACCTTTTTAAGTTATTGATGTCGGGAGCCCGCCCGAAGAATGGAGGTATTACATTTTTTAAGTTATTGATGTCGGGAGCCCGCCCGAAGAACGGAGGCGTTACCTCTTTAAGTTATTGATGTCGGGAGCCCGCCCAAAACGGAGGCATTACATTTTTAAAGTTATTGATGTCGGAAGCCCGCCCGAAGAACGGAGGCGTTACCTTTTTAAGTTATTGATGTCAGGAGCTCGCCCGGAGAACAGAGGAATACAACAAAAATCAAGAGGAATACATTCAAGATCAAGAAGTCAGGAGCCCGCCTGGAGAGTAGAGGAAGATGAAAATGATCAAGATGGAGATATTTAAAGGATTAGTAATCAGGTACTAGCATGGCAAGAGGGAGAGCATCTCAAGAAGACGGTGCAAAACAATAACAATGGATTTCACCACGAGAATACAAGACAACAAGGCAACATGAGACACAAGAGCAAGTTTGAAGGTTTAGATAGGATTTTGTAATTCATAGACTATAGTTTAGTCTAACTTCTTATTTTTCTTATTAGCACGGTGTAATAAGGAGGCCAGCAAGTAACAGCAGCAGCAACAACAGTAAACCACAGTTTCATGGTAGTCCCAACTACCAAAATTTCCCGAACTACATTGACCTGATTCCTTTTTATCCAAGGATATGTAGGAGACCTTTGAAGCAGAGGTTCGGTCAAATATTTCAAATAATGCTTCACACGGAGTACTCAAAACAGGCAAAAATCGCTCATGTCCGCTCACTTTGTCTTTGCACGAAAACTCTTCGTGTTTATGAGCAAAGAGGGGTAGCTGTGAGCACGTGATTTTTGCCGCACGCAAATCACTCCCAAAGAATTCAAA
Organism: Nicotiana glauca; assembly: GCA_026770625.1. NCBI lineage: Eukaryota > Viridiplantae > Streptophyta > Magnoliopsida > Solanales > Solanaceae > Nicotiana > Nicotiana glauca. The sequence continues at coordinate 43,848 of MU709232.1, forward strand.
ACAAAATAATTTTCTTTCTTTTGTGTGCAATTTTGTGAATTTCCGTGATAATTTTAGCTATTGTTTGCATTTATGTGTGCATGTTTTATTTGTTTAAATAAATGAAAAAAATACAAAAATAGGTTGCAAATGTGTCTAGGATTTGATTTTACAATGCTTGAATTAAGTAGTTAAATTAATTGTTTTACAAAAAAAAAAATGAAAATCATAAAGATGTACATTTTGTATTTTTCAGTGTTTAATGTCAAATTGTGTGATTATTTTTATTTTTAGTATTTAATTACTTGTGATAAATGTTATTTAAAGTGAATTAGTATTTTTAAGTCAATTTTGGTTTTTATAATTTGTGTTAGAATTTTTGGTTTTAATTTTTCAAAATTAATTTAGGAAGAAAATAAAAGAAAAATTGATAAAAAGAGAAAGGAAGTGAAATTGGGCCAAATTCACCTGGCCCAATTGATTTTTGCCTGAAACCCACCCCAAACTAGCCCAAGACCCTTCCCGACCCAGTCCATCCCCAGTCAAACCAAACGACACCGTTTCAGTGTCGACCAATCTCGACGGTTCGTCCTTTCCCATCCAACGGTCCAAGTGCCTCTCCCACGCCTGCCTAACCAACCCGACCCGTTCCCATGCCTGGTCCTCCCCAGTAGCTATTCAAAACGACCCCGTCCCAATTTGAGTAAATGATCCAAGCCGTTGATCTCGTTTGATCAAACGGCCTGGATTAAATCCCCTTCCTAGTATATAAATCCAAACCATACCCCCCCCATCTCCTTCGTCTCTAACCTTCAGAGACCAACCCCTCCGCCGCCGCCCTCCACCCACCGGAAATCGCCCACGACGGCGGCCGGCATCCAAACACCTTCATCTTTACACCATAGATTCCTCTCCCCCTCCCCGTCCGGAACTCCAAACAGCTTCCCTTAAATCCCCGTCAAAATCTTAGAATATTGAATCGAAGATTTCGTTCAAAACCTTAGGTCATCGGAACTCACCCTTTCAATAGTGCTTCCAAGAATCTGGAACAATGTAGTCTCCTCCTTTCAATAGTGCTTCCAAGAAGTCACTGTTATCAGTGTTAAGATCAGTTTCATCACATTGCTCATGTATTCTAGGAAAGGATAATTGACCATATGCTTCTTCTTGTCCGCTCTCTGCTATTTTTGCTTCTTCTGTATCATTAGTGGTCAAAATTTGGCTATTTTTGTTAAGTCCTCTCAAATAATTATCCTGTTGTTCAGCGTTTATAATCTGATGTTGTTGGCAAATTATCGCTGACTGTGTTGTGCTGTATTCAGGTTCACGCAACATACCTTTTATCACTTGAGCAACTTCTTGTTCTTCCATTGTTACCCCCATTCTTCCTATCTTTCTCCGTTATATTCTTCTTGATTTGGCAGAGAACAATATCTTATTTAGGAATATTGTTTTCCCTTAAGTAATCACCCCCCACGTAATATTCTCTCATCAGCCAATTAATCTTATCTTGCGTTGATTCTTTACTACTCCTAGTTCGATAAGCATAACTTTTTCTGAATCCCACAACAGTTCCCTTACTATTCTTGATAGAATCACCGCCGGTTTGGGCTTTCCATGTCCCGTTGGTGCAAGTTCAGCGAAACCTTTTATGTGATTCCTTCCGCTTCTTCAACAGAAAAATAAAGTTGCCAATTTTCTCTTCAGGATGATCAGAAATCTCCCATGGTAGCCGGTCTCCATAAATTTCCCCAAGTCGAATAGGGCATTCACTCGGCAAAGACTCACCCTTCAAAAACTTTCTCAGAAAGTAGATCAACTCTGCATCAGTAGGGTAAAATCGAACACTGGGAAGCCGTGATACCATCATCGACATGACGGTATTTGATAATTGCTATTATGAATAAAGAAATTTAAACCAGAAAGAGGCAAGAATCGCAAGAAAAAACAACCCTTCTATGATCGATGATCTACAAGTGTTCTCTCAATGAGGCAGAGATTGACTCTGCTGTGAAAATACAGAGAGAACAAAGAATTGGAGTATTGTGAAAGAAATTTAAATTCGCACTGAAAATAGAGCAAGCAGCTCTAGGGACATTTGCATCTATACCCGCTTTTTGTGTCACGTTTTAACTTGTACCCGCTTTGCAAAAAAAAAAATACAAGCGTACCCGCTTTTTCGCATAACTTCAGTATACGGGGTTGAAGTAGCAAAGACAATTACGCAAAACTTCAGCATTCTAATAGTCGGGCCTGAAGTTCAGCTCTAGAGGTGAAGTTTTTGTTTTGTAACTGGCGAACTTAAAATTTTGCCAGTTACAAAACAAAAACTTTAGCTCTAGTTCTCCGGTTACAAAAAAAAAAAACTTACAAAAACAAAAATTTCAGCTCTAGAGCTGAAGTTTTTGTTTGTAACTGGCGAACTTCAGCTCTATAGCTGAAGTTTTTGTTTTGTAACTGGCGAAATTTTTATTTTGTAACTGACGAACTTCAGCTTTAGAACTGAAGATTTCGATTGCTGTTAACTTGCTTAGTTGCACCATGCTAATTGTTACGTACGAAGGCGAGCACAATCATTCCCTTTCAGTTGCAGAAACAAGTAGTCTAATTTTAAAGTCTTCTTAGTTAAAACAAATTGTAGTGATATTAAAATTAGCTTTATTTGCCCTGCAAAGAAGAAGGGTTTTCGATCAATGTAAACTGGAGTAATATGTAACAGATTGGCTGGAGCAATTCTTCTTACTCCAGTGACTAACTACTGGTGGAAAAGTTTTCCGGCAAATTTGACAAAACAAGCATACTATGAGCAGTTTGTACAATCATAATTATAGCGATTCTGTTGAGCATGAGTTCTTCTTCTTTAAGTCATTGCTTGAGAATGGTGGTAGTATTAGAGAATTATTCATAGTGCCTTTCAGTTGTTAATAGAATAAGAAAACGAATGAGGAAAAGGAGGAGCAGAAATGGGCTGAATTTGTTTAAAAACTGCGTACATATTAAAATTTTTTTAAAAAATGGGTATATGTTAAATGGGGGCGACCAAATAAGGCGTCCCATGCAATTTTTACGCTCTAGGGTAAGGCATAGGCCCCCAAATATTTAAGGCCCAAAAAAATATGAAACTCTTATATTAGTATTATATAATATATACTCCATAATATGTATTTATATAATTATTAATAAAAGATTTTAAATTGTACTAATAATTTTAAAATTTGGTAGAGGTAAGACTGAGTGAGTTAATATAATAATATTTTTCTCTCACTAAATTAAATAACATATTTACCTTCTCATCAATTCTAATTTTATTCCTTCACGTATAGTCCTTTTTCATGTTTCTCACGATCTTACTTTCCAATTTCAATTCAAATTCTCTAAGTTAGCTATCCTTTTTTGTCATATTTGATTGATCCACACACTAAAAAATATGTTCTTTTGTGTCTCATCTTTTTTAACAAAGATATCCTCGAGACAAATATCACAAGGCTCAAAATACGATGGATAATGGACTCACCCTTTTACCATTTTTATTTAAGGTAAGAATTCAATACCATATGACGTGCGTCTAATCCATACATCTTGAGTTGCGCTCTCACCACTAGATTAAAATCATGTAGGTTTTCTTATGTTTAAATATTTATGGAGTTTATAAAAGAAGTTTCAGGGTCTTTTAATATATTTTGGTTTAGGCCACCAGTTCTGTTGAGTCGGCCCCTCATTGATGATCAACAATTATTTCCAGACTTCTACCCCACCATGAATGTGTTGTTCAACCTACTTCATTCACATTTGATAATTGAATGATACACTCACTGTCTTTAATATTCTTGTCACTGTTGTTTTATCTTAATTAAGACTCTATAAATTTGATTGAGAATGTCAGGGGAAGACTAGTAAGAGACTCGTAAAGCGCTGATTTAGGTCCGCAAAATTTTTAATAATGAATTTTATAATTTTATTTTAAATTAGACAATATTAATATTTGTAGAAAAAAATAAAAAAATACAGCAGATTTGTTAGAAAGAAAGAAAGATGTTTACTCTTTAATAGTAAAACTATTTTAAAAAATTTAAATTAAACTACTTAAATTTTCATATTAGCAAATATATTTTTTACAACGATATCAAAGATAACATATTGCAAATACATGTCTAACATCTTATTTATTTAAATTGCACTTTTTTAATATAAATAATAATATTACTATGTGAAGTTAAAGACTTTATGTCGTTTAAGAATATATATACTATAAATAATAAGTATAAAAAAATGGCAAGACTAATTCTTTTGCATATATGTGTGTATACGTACTAATAAAAAAGCATAAGGCCTCTTATTAAATTTTGACTTTAGGCCATTAATTTTATGAAGCTGCCCTTGAAACAGAGAGAAAAATAATTACTCCTATGAAATTAGGAACAAATATAACGGCAATAGCCGATAGCCAATGTTCAGGTTCTTTATAAAGAACTTATTAGTTTTCTAAAAAAATTGCACGCGGAGTACTAATTTTTTAGGAAAAAGAACAGAGTTTTAAGAATAATAGGAAATTATTATTTGTTGGTTACAAAGCTGGGTATTGGAAAGGAACAGACGTGTTGCTTTTGGCGGGAAATCTTTTTTTTCTTTTCTTTTTGGTTACACTTGGGACTCAAGTTATTTTCTTTCCTTTTCTCAAATCACTACTTATTTACTTTAACTTTGTTTTTCTCCTGTCAAATATAATTAAATTAACAATTTCTTAGAGAAGAAAGTTGCAAGTTACTTTTCAAATTTAAGATTTTTTTAACAGAAAGGAAAGTTAATTTGCATTCCCGTTTTTCTCGTTTGGACTTTTTTCTTTAACTAACATTTTTTTCTCCCATGAAAATTGTAGGCATTTAAATTTTATTTAATTTAAATTCATAAATTAATTTAAACTATATATAAAATTTTAAATATGTTATTCCAAATAAATAAGATGAGCTAATATAATTGGATTAATCATTTAAGTCTAAGAAATTTTTATACCCTCCCTACTTAAGTTTTACTATAATTATATTTTATATACCTAATTACCATTTATATACATTTTAAGGAAATTAATGATAATAATTAGTGTCCTAAAAATTACTCTAACATATCTTTCACTCCCCCACGTTTCTCTCTCCACATCCCAACCCCCTCCCCCACGTATCTTGCACCCATCCACGATTCCACCATTGATAATCATTAAAAAGTTTTGAAGGTTTGAATTCGAATTTGAGTTTTCAAGAAACATTATTTGTTTGGATTAGATGTTATTGCAAAGAATTGAGAATTCTCTCTACGTCTCTCTCTATCTCTCAATCCCTAATTTCAGTAATGTAAAACAAAGGAAAAGAGAGCAGCGATTCCACCATTGGCAGCCACTAAAAAGCTTTGAAGCTTTGAATTCGAATTTGGGTTTTCAAAAATCATTACTTTTTATTTGGATTGGGTGTTGTTGCAAACAATTGGGAATATGGTTTGGAGTTTATATCTTAATTTTGAGGGGTTTTGATGAAGATTAGATTTGGTTTTGGCTGAATTTCAGATTGAAACTCGTCGAAGAAAAAGAAGAAGAAGAAGAAGAAGAAGAAGAGGAGGAGGAGGAGACATGATATACATTATATTTACGAAATTGTAGAAAAATTGTATTATGTTGTTTATATATTTTTCTTTTATTTATTTAACAATTGTATGAAAGTTGAACAACATTGTATAAAAATTATATTTAAGTTGTATGATATTGTAGTTGTATATAACTGAGTAGAAATAATGCATGAAAATTGTAGAAAAGCTGTCGATAAGTTATATAATATATAATTAGTTGTATAAAATTTGTTTTTACTATGTATAAATCAGATACAAAATATATATTGTATAAACTTTGTATTTAAATTGTATGTTATTGTAGTTATATTTAACTGGGTAGAAATAATATGTGAAAGTTATAGATAAGTTGTAGATAAATTGTATAATATATAATTAGTTGTATGAAATTTGTTTTTGCTATGTATAAATCAGATACAAAATATACAAAAGACATATTGTATAAAATTTGTATAAAAATTGTGTTTAAATTGTATGATATTGTAATTGCATATACTAGGTATAAATAATATATGAAAGTTGTAGATAAATTTTACAAGCCTATGCCATAAGCTTTGAGATTTTTTCAGTCTCTTTTAATTTAGACAAATTGTTATTCAAAATTCATCCAATATGAATGGACCCAGGTTCATCTATTTTGGATTTCTGCTTCGTCTAATTCTGTAACTGATGATGGTTCTTCTCATGCTTTTCCGGAAAATATCTCACCTTCAAATTCATTTGGTTCTCATCAAGACAAGCCAAATTATACAGATCGCTGGACTAGTGGCATGAGTTCGTCTTCATATGGTGGTAATTTTCTCGGTTATAATGTATCTGTTCTGCACTTGAAGGGCCTTTGTTACCATAATTTCTGTATTTCCTTTTCTCCATTCTTCTATGGTTTCTTTTACCCAGTGAACCGATCAGTATAGTGCATTAGAAAAATAAGAAAACTATACGTTATTTGGTTAAACTTTTTAATTGGGCTAACATTTCCCCTGTAAATAACTCAGATCACAATTCATGTACCCTTGACGAGTTTTTTAAGATTATGGCTTTGATTCAACTCGAACGAATTGGATCCCAACTTCCAGTTCCTTTTCTTCTAATGAAGTATGACTCATTTTATTCCAATTTGCTGGAGTTCCTCAATGATTGCGAGAAGTGGGGTACTGTCTCCAAGAATGAGGTTGCATCATTGTGGAAAATTTTTAACAACTCAGAAGCTTTGGCTTACTTGACAGAATTTTATGGTCTTTCTCCTGTCGAGACGGGTAGAAAAGATCTAAATCATCAGAATGTAGAAGTTTACCTTGACAGTTTTCATCCATCAGCTATGGAGAAAAGTGATATGTTTATCTCATTCAAATTGTTTGGTAGTCAATATTGTTGACTTGGTTTGGTAGGCAACCTTGTTGACTTTGTCAAATATTGGTAGCCAATTTTATTGACTTGGTTTAGTTGGTAGCCAACCTTGTTGAAATTATAAAATGGATGTAGAAATTGTCAAATATTGTAGGCTTTAGAGAGTGAGGTTTTGGCTATAAAAGGAGAGCTTCAACTCTCATTTCGATACACCAACAAATAGAGAAAAGAGAGAGTAAGGTATTCCATAAAGTATAAGAAAATAGTTTGTGAAGAAAAATAGATT
>MU709243.1:5027-21546 GCA_026770625.1 Nicotiana glauca
GGGGTGGGGGTTTTGAGGGGGGTGGGATGCGTTACTCACTTATATACGGGGTGGGAGATTGTATTCAGGCTGTTAGAGCAACTGTGATCAATGACCTGGATCAATCGCTTGATTGGAACGGTGTTGTTTGGTAAAATGAGTTGATGGATTGGTTCGAAATAAGGGGGGTTGGGTCGGGGTTTATGAACGGGTTAGCTTCTGGACCGTTCGATCAAGCTGATTCAACGGCCCAGATTGGACAAAATATCATGGTATAGCCAGTTTTCACACTAGTCAATTAAAAATAGCCAGCGTTTACCAAGTCATTGAAAAATAGCCACTATTTTGCTGCAACAGGGATCGGTCCCCAATAATATACGGGAGTTCTGGTGCATTTGTGTACGAACTCCAGCATATTATGCTGGACCGGTATACTTTGCTAACTCTTGTATAATATACGGGAGATTAGAGCACCAGTGCTCCAAACTCCAGTATATTATACTGGACATTTATAGTTGCTGGAGCTCCCGTACAATATGCAGGAGTTCCAGCATAATTATGCTTGAACTCTCGTAAAATTTGCGGGAGTTCCAACATAGTTATCCGCGAACTCCCGTAAAGTATGCGGGAGTTTAAGCATACTTATGCTGGAACTCCCGTAAAATTTGCAGGCGTATTTTTTGGATTTTGAATAGTGTTTTGGCTCAGATTTATCTTTACATAATAAGTGGCTAAATTTCGATGACTTTTGAAACTAGGCTATTTTTCAACGACCAGTGGTAAATCTGACTATTTTTAAATTTCTCCCCCCAGATTGTCATGACCAAAATGTCGCCGTTTGGTCGAGGCTGGGGCAGACGAGGTTTTGGCATGGTTTGGGCTGGACTGGGATGATTTGGACGGGTAACTATTTAGCCCTTTTGAATTAACATTGAATTTGGCCCAATTCCGGATCCCTTTATTTTCCTTCTCTTTTTCTTTTATTTTCTTCCTAAATTATTTTCCACCATAAAAACCTAAAATCCTAGATTAAATTGTAAAATAAAATTATCTTAAAGATACTAATTAACTCTAAATAACAATTATTGCACATAATTAAATACCAAATCACACAATTAGATACTAAAATGCAAAGTATGTTATTTTTTATGATTTTTCATTCTTTATAAAACAACTACTTACTTAATCAATCCTAGTTGTAAAATTAAATCCTAAATGCAATTGTAACATATTTTGGTATTTTTTATCAATTTAAATAAAATACAGAGGCACAAACAAATGCAACTAATAACAAAAAATATCACAGAAATTCACCAAATTGCACACAAGAAAAACAGACAATTTTTGTTTGATTTTGTGGGAGTAATTCATGTAAGGAAAAAATCACATGCTCACAGCTGCCCCTCTTTGCCCGTAAACACAAAGAGTTTTCGTGCAAAGACAAAGTGAGCGTATACGAGCGATTTTTGCCCGTTTGACTATTCTGTGTGAAGCATTTTTCGAAAGATTTGACCGAACCTCTACTTCAAAAGGTGTCCTACATATCCTTGGCTATAAAGGAATCAGGTCAATGTAGTTCGGGAATTTTGATAGCTGGGACTACCATGAAGCTGTGGTTTCATTGTTACTGCTGTTGCTGCTACTGCTTGCTGACCTCCTTATTACTCCATGCTAAAAGAAAATAAAAAGCTGGAATAAACTATAATCTATGAATTACAAATCCTATCTAGACCTTCAAACTTGCTCTTGTGTTTTTTGCTGCCTTGTTATCTTGTATTCTCTTGTAGCAATTCCTTTGTTGCTGCCTTGCTCCGATTTCTTGACTTGAATTGTATTCCTTCGCTCTCCAGGCGGGCTCCTAATTTCAAAACATGATTTTACTACCTCTGTTCTCCAGGTGGGCTCCTAACTTCCAAACTTCAACCATTCTTCTCACGCTAAAATCCGTGTTATTTTCCCCATTCTTCCGATGGGTACCTGATTTCAACAAATTAGACACAACGAAAATGGTATTTCTTTTGCCCTAGTTTGATAAGTGAGTGCATCTGTTTGGTGCTTGCCTCTCCTTACGGTAGGCTTCTCCGAAACAAGAGAGATTCCTGCCCCTGTTTCAATCTCGACAATTTAAAATGAGGTTGTGATACTCTTGTTGGGGATGGTTTTCCCCTTTCTCCTTTCCGTACTCTGTTTTGTTTGACTGTTTCAAAACTGGTCGAGAATTTCCGACCTTTCGACTACTTCCTTATCTACAAATTTTCCAATTGTTGCCTCCCACTCCTGTTATCTTCGGAGAAAGATTCATCAAACTAAGTCTTCTATCTTAGGAGAAATATTCATCAGACTAAGATTTCGATCCTAGGAGAAAATTCATTCGACTAGGTCCTCTTTTGTTATCTTAGGAGAAAGATTCATCAAACTAATATTTCAATCCTAGGAGAAAATTGATCATACTAGGTCCCTCTTTTTATATCTTATCTGAAACATTCCAACTGTTGCTTCCCACTTCTTGTTATCTTATCTAAAACTTTCCAATTGTTGCCTTCCCCTTTTGTTATCTTATTTGAAACTTTCCAACTGTCGTCTTCCCCTTTTGTTATCTTATCTGAATCTTTCCAAATGTTGCCTTCCACTTCTTGTTATCTTATTTGAAACTTTCCAACTGTTGTCTTCCCCTTTTCTTATCTTATTTGAAACCTTCCAACTATTGCCTTCCCCGTCTTGTTATCTTACCTGAATCTTTCCAAATGTTGCCTTCCCCTTTTGTTATCTTAGGAGAAGGATTCGTAAGACTAAGATTTTCTATCTTAGGAGAAAAATCATCCGACTAAGATTTTTGATCCTAGGAGATAATTCATCAGACTATGTCCTTTTTTATGTGATCGTAGGAGAAAGATTCATCAGACTAAGATTTTCTATCTTAGGAGAAAAATTCATCAGACTTAGATTTCGATCTTAAGAGATAATTCATCAGACTAGGTCCATTTTGTGTGATCTTAGGAAAAAGATTCACCAGACTAAGATTTTATGCACAGACAAATAGAGGCACAGATTTGAGGGACTTCCCTTTGTCGGCTCTTCTGTTCTTTTCTTGCATTGCTTTGTTCCTATTACATACAAAGAAAGATTTCTCAATTTTGAAAGTGGTGGTCGGTTGTGACACTCTTGCTGGAGATGATTTCCTCCTTTCCACGCTCTGCTTCGCCCGACTACCTTGAACTTTGAGGGCTATTTCTCCTTCACTTCCTATGATAACTAACTTCTATTCGAAGACCTTGCCTGTTTATCGATCAACCATTTTTGCTGTCATCCGTATCATTGAAATATCTTTTCTCCGTTCAGACCCATATCCTATATTTGTTGTATTGCTCCTGAAACGGCATATACCTCACCTTTGTGTCTCACATGAATCCCGAATCACGTTAATTGCCTTTATTCCGTGTTTATGTTGTTCTTTCTTGACTTGTCCACTGGCCTTGCCCTTGAGGTCTGTTGCTCCTTTACTTGACATGGCAACTGATTTCCATTCGAAGACCTTACTAGTTCCATGACTAAGCACTTCCTTTATTAAACTAGAAAATACATCTCTTTGTTTGAATCCAATATCTGTTGTATTTCTCCTGGACCGACATTTACCCAACCCTTGTATTTCTTCTGATCCCCAATCATATTATGTGTTACCAACTTCAGCACGCATGTTGCTCTTTCCTGATTTAAACCATTGGCCTTGGCCTTGAGGACTATAACCTTTGACTTTTGTTTGGAATGTCTTGGTTATCACTGGTTCAAACTTTTTGTCAATCTCATCACAGAATATACCTTTGATCCATTCACCCAACACCCTCCATCTATCTTATTCTCCATGAATTGATATGGATCAAACCTTTGTATTTTGCAGGGAGCCCAAAGCATGTTGATTATTACCAGCTCAGTGCCCTAGTTGTTCTTTCCTGACTTATGTCACTTTGATGTACTAGCACAGATCTTGTCTTGTGCAATTTGGGAAGCTGATGGCAAATTTCGAAGTCATTTCTCACTTATTTTGACCAGACAGACTCAGGAAGAAGAAATGAACAAGAAAAAGGAATAGAATAAAGATCAAAAGAAAAGATGATTCCTAAAAAGAAAGCTACGAAATAGAAACCTATTAGATGTGGATACCAACTCTAATGATCGTGACATGCACTTGTGTCCTATTCTATTAAACGAATATGATGTTCAGCTTTTGTTGTGCCTTTTTGCTGTTAAACTGGGCTTCAATGTTCCTCTTATCCAATTAGATTCACAATCCTTATTCGACTTGTGGTGCCCAGAAGGTTTTCACCATCAAGCCTCTCTCATTTTGGTCTTTCTCTCATCTCACCGTCGCCTTATGGTGCACGTGAAGGTTTTTACCAATAAGACTCTCTCATTTTTTATTTCTCTTGGCTTTCCTCACCTTGCGGTGCCTGTGAGGGCTTTCATCAATAAGACTCTTTCATTTCCATTGTTTAGACTGGAGTCTTTCCCCTTATATGATTCACCTCTGCTCGCTTTACTTGGCATCTCTCGAAAACTGATCGGAAGGTCTTTCTTTTGACTGTAATCTGGGCTTTTGGATAGGGTTAGAAAGAAAGGGTATCAAAGGCTCAAAACAATTCAACCTAGGTTCAAAATTACAACCTTTGGAACCAACTTTCTCATTACAAACGTAACTTCTGCCCCAGTTTCTTGCTTGGGGACCCTTTGATTTTTATTTCCCTATGGCCGGGCCGTGAAGCTGCCTACGTATCCTTAAAAGGAATCAGGTCAAATGTAGTTCACCCTGAATTCCTTGTTGTTATAATTTTTCTTTTCACTTATTATTATTTTCTCTTTTTGTGTTTTTTTTCTTGTTTGTTTCTTTTTGTTGTTTTGTTGTTCTCTTTTTTTTTTCTCTTTTACTTAGCTTTCACGCTTGTGTTTCTAATCTTGGATACTGATTCCGAAAGAGGGGTGTGAAAGAAAACAAATAAGGCTCCAACGGGCTAACGAAGGATAGAGTATTTAGATAGCATAACAAAATGCCTTCGTCATTCCAATCTTCAAAACATGCCAAGCGCAAATAACGCGATTAAACAACATTTGTGACATCTTCTGATTGTGCTAGACTTGATAGCTATATCCACACATTTTCTTTCTTTATCTGTTAAATGCAAAGAGCCATTGGGCAATACTCTCACACTCATTATCACGAATGACCTTTGGGCAAATTTGTCTTTCATTTCAAACCGATGCGGCATGACATATAAGGTTTCTTTATGTTCTGTTAGCCCCAGTTTTACATGGTTTGGACTTCAGATGATCTCAATTTATTCTTGTTTCCCTTAAGTTCCCCTATTATCTTCCCAATTGTTTCATAATTGAACCTTTAATATTAGGCCTAGAATTACGCGTGTATGTCATGTCACTAGAGTCGAGAGGAAAAGAACTATAAGGAGGAAAGTCTTAAACCAAATAAAATGACTAGAAATAATGGAAGATAGAGAATTACATTAGAGAGATGGGGAAAGAGTTTATATAACAAAACAGGCACAATAAACTGGGGTACAACATTTAGAACAAACCTAGACAACACTAAATGAGATACTACGATCAAAGGAACTAGACAAAATTAAAGGATAGAAGGGTTTGAGTTACAAGACAATATCCATATTACAACCCTAAAATAACCCAGACAACAGAAATGACAACAAAAATGAGCTACCAAGATTCCTTCCTGAATGACTTTTCATTTGATATGCCTAACATTTAGCCACAAATTTGCTTATTAGAATCACCATGGCCTTCTCTAACTTCAGTCGGCAAATTCCCAAGTGGATTCTCATACCCTAAGTCACCAGGCATCATACCCACAAAGTGTGCATTATCATGTGCAGGTAAAGGATTTAGCGTGATATTCTGGGTGTCACTGTCTTGACTCGGAATCAAATTTTCCTGGAACATCCTTTCTATTTCCCTTTTCAAATCCCGACAACTTTTCACATTGTGCCCCTGGGCATTGAAATGGTATTTACACCTTTTAGATGGGTCAAAACTTCTTGCACGTGGGTCCACATGATTTGGAGGAATGGGTGCAATCTTGTCATATTGTTTTAACTTCTAAAATAAGCTTGCATAGGACTCTCTTATTGGTGTAAAATTATCTTTCAACTTATGCTCCTTTCTATACCCCTGGCTTGGATGTGGGTTATAAGGTACTTGGAAATTTTGCGGAGGCTAGTGGAGATTTTTATGATGCTCGTGCTTGCTTTCTTTGGTGATTTGATGGCTGGACAAAATATCGAGGTGGATCAACGGATTATGGTGGGTTATGAGGTGGATAGTAATGCTCAGGGGAGTCACGGAAAACCTGATGAGGCTGCGCATACCTTCGACGTGTTTTTTTGGGACCTCTTCTTGACCCTGATATCATCATGATTTCTTCATCCCTCTAATTCGTGTCACCAGATTCAATTTGGACAGCCTGAGCTGCAATTTTGAGAGCTGTTTGACTTATAATTCTGCCTGTCTTAAGATCGTTCTCTACCATTTCTCCCATTTTGATTGCTTCCAAGAAGGAATTACCAACTGTGGACATCATGTTTTGAAAGTAATCAGGCTCTTGAGCCTAAAGGAAGACAATGATTAACTCGTGGTTATTCATAGGTGGCTTAGCTCGAGCTGCTTGCTCTCTCCATTTAATGGCATATCCCCTGAAACTTTCACTTGGTTTTTTCTTCAGGTTTGAAAGGGAAATGCAGTCTGGGGCAGTGTCGATGTTGTATTGGAACTGTTTGACAAAGGCCTGTGCCATGTCGTTCCAGACGTACCAGCGAGATGTGTCTTGATCCAAAAACTATTCAGATGCTACTCCCGTAAGGCTTTCCCCAAAATAAGCTATTAGCAATTCTTCATTTCTTCCCAGATCTCTTAGTTGATTGCAATACCTTTTCAAGTGGGCTATGGGGTGTCCGTGTCCATATCCATCGTACTTTTCAAATTTGGGCATCTTGAAACCAGGCAGCAAGTGGACATCGGGGAACATACCTAGATCTTTGAAGGAAACACTTCTTTGACCTGCCAACCCTTGCATGTTTTTCAACCGTTGTTCTAAGCTTTGCACTTTTTGGGTTATTTCCTCCTGTACCATCTTTCGGGCAGGCTTCTTAATGTTTGCCGGAAGATCAAATGAATATGAGTGGTGCTCTTGTTGTGTAGCAAATGTGATTCATGACGGGGCTCTCCTCGACCATTGGCCCTTGCTTGACATATTTAAGTCAATTTCTGTTTTGGTATTCTATTTTCCTCAATCACAGTAGACTCTTGTCTCACCCTCTCACCCTGAGTCTCTTGAGAACTTGTAACAACTTTGATGTCAGTTATCATTTTTTCTTGGATCTTGTGTTGTTCACTTATCACAAACCGACCACCTCAACTTTCTTCACAATTCAAAACAAGACATGTTAGAATGGACTCAATCAGTCCTTATTATTGTCAACATTTTTCATTTTTTTTAAAATCATCACTATTTCTCAAAATTTCATAAAATATCCGGTCTTGTCAATACGACTTTTCAGAACTTCGAAGAAGATTTAAAGGCTGTGTTTGCGAACCGACCAAATTTTTTTTGAGAAATGACCAAAGGCGGTTGTTCTTGCAAAAATGGCCTTCTGGCATCCTTTTGGGGACATTCGGCTATTTTGGACAAGAATGACATCACCTTCACTTATGGAAAAACAACGACATTTATTTACCCTATAAAAAAATTCTCCCTTTTTTTCTTTTATTTTTTTTCAAATAGTTGAACCCGATATGGGTTGCCTACGTATCCCACATCCGGTGAGAATCAAACTTACGTAGTTCTGCATATAAAACGGACTCTTCTTTAAAAAAATACAAACCCTTTTTTTATCGGTAATAGAACGACTATTATTTTTGAACACAACTCTATTTTTTGAAAACAAGATTTTCTTCTTCTCATTTTATTGACAAACAAATAAACTATTTTTGAAAACCAAAAGTTTCTTTTTCTTTTTCTTTTTCTCATTTCTCAAAAACTGGGCAGAGTCTCGACACTATTTGGACATTGTGTTTTTCAAAACAGGCGATTAACTCTCTTTACCCGCATCGAGATGATCCATTATTTCGGGTACACCTGTCCTAGATGGACTCAACCCCTGTGTTGAGTCGCCTAAGTCAAAATGCACATGATGCAGATAAGCGTTCCTACTAGGGATCTGGTAGGAGGCTGAGTTATTCTAGGTTGAAAACCTGGGTATATGTTCTAGACTGTGTACCCAAGCGGATAACTTGAGTCGAGGAGGGGGCTACGTACCGGGAACCAAAAGACCATCCAGCTTAGTAACTTGTCCGACCACTTTCTTATTTCAAGGTATGATACTAACAGAATAGGGAGTCTCGACCAGCGAGCATATCCTTGGAGATGAGAATAGAAGGGTTTCGTAGCACTTTTATATATATAGTTCAAATAATATCAAAGCGGTAAAAAGCAACATTTTGCACATTAGTCCCAAACATGTAAAAAAACCAGATAACAGATAAAGAGAAATACAACAATACATCTAAGCTCGAATTTTGAACCCTGAACCGAAGTTCTGGGTTCTTTTCCCCAGCAGAGTCGCCATAGCTATCACACCTCCTTTTTTACTGCACCCCCGGGAATGTGTACAATAAAGGGGAGTTTTTTCAGTTAAAGGACAATTGAAACGGGATTCATTATTAAAGAATTCAGAGTCGCCACTTGGGATAATTTATGGTGTCCCAAGTCACCAGTTTAGATTCCGAATCGAGGAAAAGATTGACTCTGTATTATAGTCTGCAAATCAGAAATCCGGGTAAGGAATTCTGTTAACCAGGGAGAAGGTGTTAGGTATTCCCAGGTTCCGTGGTTCTAGCACGGTTGCTCAACTGTTATATTCAGCTTAATAATCTGATTTTTAACAATTATGAACCTTTGTGAAAATTTATGTTTTTAAAAGTTGCTTTTAATTAATTTTAGGGAAGAATTACAACGTTATTAAAAAATATCTCGAACCACGTCACATAAATACTCCATATTTTTTGACATCTTTTAACATCGTTGAGGTTTGGATTTGGGCCACATAAATCTGCACCCGAGTTTAGGAAAGTAGATTTATTAACATACGCGCCCAGAGCAACTACGTGTTAATAACTTTGCGAGTGGCCATGAAAATTTTGCTAAATGGCACATCCGGAGTTCTAAGGATCTTAACATATTAATTAAGAGAGGACCTTACGTTATGAAGTATTTTTAGTAAAAAGAGATTTCATGTTCATTGCTTTTAGCTGCATTACTCAATTCACGTCAATAATCATGATAATTCCAGCAAAACTAGGAATGGCAAAGATTTCGATATTAAAATTCAAATGGAAAAGAAATCATTTTAAGATATGGAATATTGGCTCAATTTCTTTATTTACAAATCTTCTTACTAAGCTTTGAATTCACATGGAGACTACATATTTGTATTAGCACTAAATATAGATACTGGTTAATACTCTTGGTAAAAAAAATGATATTAACTATCTTAGACTCAAAAATAAATCCTAATCCCACGTTTTACTGTTATTACTTTTACATTTCTATTCATTCATTTTTTTCATGACAAACCACAAGATAACGATCTAGTTGGTGACCCTCACTATTAAAAGGAGAAAAATGGAGAACTCAAGAGACCAAGTGAATTTAAAGAACCAAATGACCTCAAAATCCTCCTTGAAATGGACGAAGCCATACTCCATATTCAGCACGACATAAAATGAATTAATGACATATTAATGAGCTCCAGCGAATTTTCAGACTTCAATCGATAGAGAAGAGAATAAATGGATATATTATTAGGTACAAAAGAAAAATCCTAAATTGCTGTTAATTAAAACAGAATTGTCTGATACCTAAATTTAATGGTGCTAAGTATAAACATAAATAGTTAAAGTAATATAATCTTCTCTAAGACAACTAGAATACATTTCAACCATGAACATTCACATCAACACAATCCCAACAGGGAACATGGAGTTACGTGAGAAGTTTAATCCAGCTTAAAATGTAAAAGAAATTTAATTCTTATTTTTAGCAAATATTTGCATCGAATCTGCTATGCAGAATGTCCAGCAGTAGCGACAACAGCTATTTTAGCTCAAAAGGCAAACCCCATGAGCTCAACATGCCATATTCCCTTTCAAATTGCCCTAAAAACTAAAATTGCATGAAGCAAAGTCCTAATAGAGTCCGACTAGAAAACTAAGCTAACATAAACTAATTAATTGCAAAACCAAATAGGTAAAGGGCTGCAGAATTTTCCAAAATGCAGAGTAAATACATACACATTCAAACAGCCCTTCTTTACAGTATATCCATCAGTTCATTCCGACAATCTCTTTACACATTGTTAAAATGCCTACACCCCGAAGTTAAACATCTAGTCTCAATAACCAATAACACGTTAAGTTACTACCATGAACTAATAGATCAACCCAAGCAATAGGCTAAACTATAATAGAAATAGAGAATTCAATCACACAGTATAGCAAAATTTGTAATAATTGCAGCAAAAAACTTAGATTTCGATTCAAAAACTTTAACTCAAACTTCCAGATTTTACATAGATGGCTTCAATTCCATGACAGTTTTTAAAAGAATACCTGAAAATCAAGAAGGGAGCAAAGGAGTAAAAGATCAGTAACTACAACAACTAGGTCAGCCCAGAATCAATATATTGAAACCACAGGATCCATTACAAATTTCAATAGAATAGTGGTCTTAACACAGCTAAGCTTAAAACTTTTCAAAAAACCAACATCAACTCTTTTAAAATCCTGTTAATGAAGCAGCACTACTACTAGAAGCTAAAAGAATCTATAATTCACTGGTAGTTCAATGGAAATGTTGTATTTTTCTGATTTTTAGCCCTGTAATTTCAATGTGTGAATCAGTGAATTTTCTCTCACTCAATGTCTATATATTCCCTCTCAATAGTCTCTAATCTCAGCTCTCTCAATCCTTTTCTATCCTCTTGGGGTCTCTCAGGTATCTCAACTCCTGCTCCTCAATGTCCCCCCCCCCCCCCGGTCTTTTTATATCCAAATTTTAACCCTTTTCCATCTCTCAAGAGCATTTTTTTAATTAAGAAATGTTCCCCTCCCCCATGTTATTCTCTGAACTTCCTACTATTGGATGTCAGTTCCACTATTAAACTCCTTTTGCGTTATTTTAATTCAATTGGTATGGGCAACCTGCATTTTAATTAAGGCGTGCCCTGAAAAACAGTGCTGGCATTCCACTTAGTTATTATTTTCAAATAACCCCCTAAAACCTCATTAACGTTCTGGATGTTTTAAGTTTTCACAAATCAAGGTTATTCAAATCCCTACCCAAACAAAATCATCACAATTCGCCTAATAGTTCTCAATTAAGGACTATTATTATGCAAGTTTAAGCTACTGATAAAACAGAAAGCCAAACAAAATCAGCAAACACTCTATAAATTCGAGAAACTAAAACAGAAAATCACAGACTAAACCGACGATCTAAACATCCGACATGAAAAATTAAAGGAAAGGAGTAGAAGAAGATAATAAATACTAACAGAAAGAAATAATAAAATGAAGACCTAAAATTTAAACACTCACCTTTGCTCGACCCTGTCTTGACTCAAAACTTCAACTTTGAATTTGACGTCGAAATGGACCTTAATCGAGTGTTCTCGACTGACAACACACAACTAAGGTCGACAGCGACATCAATTTTTCAACCACGTATCAATCATGGGGTTTGGATTTTAGGTATTATTCATTTGAATCAAGGTTTGAAAGGTTCTAGCTTAGTTTGAAGGAAAACGGTGATAGATTAGGGATGAGAGAGGTTGGGTGGACATTTGGTGGTTATTTGGGGCTAAGGAGAGGTGGCGCCGCCACCGGAGAATCGCATGGCGGCGCTAGGGTTCTTGGGCTTGATTAAAAATTTGAGCGTTTGTGGGATGATTCGAAGGAAAGGGTTTCAGGGGTTGGGATAAGGAGGTTGAGGGGGTTCTGGGTGTTATTCTGGTGGCCATCGGAGCCGGCGCCGGAAGAACCGTTTGGTTTTTCGAATATTCGAAAGGCTAGGCCAGGAGTTGATGGAAACGGATGATGGATCATGGATTGGGAGGGAGGGGGGTTATGCGAACACATGGTGTAAATTTGGAGGTGTTTGGGCCACCGGAACTGCCGTGAGGCAATTTTTGGTGGGTGGAGGGTAGCAGGGGGAGGTGGCAAAAGACAGGGTTCTCTCTGAGTTGTTAGAGACGAAAGAGGGGTAGGGGTTCTGAGGGGGGTGGGGTGCTTTGCTCACTTATATAGGGGGTGGGAGATTGTATTCAGGCTATTAGATCAACTTTGATCAGTAGCCTGGATCAATAGTTTGATTGGACTGGTGTTGTTTGGTTAAATGAGTTGCTGGATTGGTTCGGGTATAAGGCGGGTTGGGTCGAGCCTTATGAACGGGTTAGCTTCTGGACCGTTCGATCAAGTTGATTCAACGGCCCAGATTGTCATGACCAAAATGTCGCCGTTTGGTCAAGGCTGGGGCAGACCGGGTTTTGGCTTTGTTTGGGCTGGACTGGGATGATTTGGTCGGGTAACTATTTGGCCCTTTTGAATTAACATTGAATTTGGCCGAATTCCGGATCCCTTTATTTTCCTTCTGTTTTTCTTTTATTTTCTTCCTAAATTATTTTCCACAATAAAAACCTAAAATCCTAGATTAAATTATAAAACCAAATTATCTTAAAGATACTAATTAACTCTAAATAACAATTATTGCACATAATTAAATACCAAATCACACAGTTAGACACTAAAATACAAAGTACGTTATTTTTTATGATTTTTCATTCTTTATAAAATAACTACTTACTTAATCAATCCTAGTTGTAAAATTAAATCCTAAATGCAATTGTAACATATTTTGATATTTTTTATCAATTTAAATAAAATACACAGGCACAAACAAATGAAACTAATAACAAAAAATATCACGGAAATTTACCAAATTGCACACAATAAAAATAGACAATTTTTGTTTGATTTTATGGGAGTAATTCATATGAGACAAAAATCACGTGCTCACAAAAAGAGATACACAATAGTTAATCACAAGTTAGTTCATCACCATTTGATTAAGAATCATGAGTATCTCCATTTAGGCTCACTTGATAAGTGTATAAATTTTGGATTCTCATCCACACCTATGATTCCCACTCTTATGTCAAGTACCTTCTTTACCAACCCATGCATTATTTCTTGAGCTTTTCTAGCTTTATATCTCGGGATTGGTGCAGATGGTAAATATAGATCCTTTTCATCGAGCGTGGCCGTATCATTCTCCCCGTCTTCAAATGAATTCATCCTCGAATCTTCACCTACATCAAAGGGAGAAAGATCAGAGACATTACAAGCGGCACTTACTTGGTACTCACCTGACAAGTTAGTTTTATATGCATTATCATTGATTCTTTCCAAGACTTGGAATGGTCCATCTCCATGTGGATCCAGCTTGGTCTTTCTTTTAGTTGGAAATCTTTCTTTTCTCATGTGTACCGAAACCCAATCTCCTGGTTGAAAGGTCACACGTTTTCTTCCTTTGTTAGCTTTCGATGCATACTATCCATTTTTTTTTTTCAATTTGTTGTTGTTCTTGTTCGTGGATTTTCATTATTATCTCAGCCTTCCTATTACTGTCTAAGCTAACCAACTCTTTTACAGGTAAAGGAACCAAATCTAATGGAGAAAAACCCAACAAAACACTCCAAAAGTGGCTAAGAAACTTTTCACCTCTATCGCTCACAATAGTTTTAGGAATGCCATGCAACCTAACAACATCCCTAAAGAACAAAGTAGAAACACGAGTAGCATCATCAGTTTTGTGACATGGTATGAAATGAGCCATTTTAGAGAATATGTCAACCACAACAAATATGCTATCCGTTCCCCCTTTTGACCTAAGTAGTCCTAACACGAAGTCTATAGACAAATCAACCCAATGTCCACTAGGTTTAGGTAAAAGTGTGTACAACCCATGAGGCAAGAGTTTGGACTTTGCTTGCTGACATGATATGCATTGGAGACAAATTCTTTCGACGTCCCTACACATATGAGGCCAAAAGAAAACTTCATGCAATATGTCCAAAGTCTTTTAAACACCAAAATTCCCAATCAAGCCTCCAGAATACGCTTCTCTTACTAGTAACTCTCTTATAGAACACATAGGAATACACAATTTAACTTCTCTGAATAAATAGCCTTCATGTCTATAATATTTAACAAAATAAGTATCTCCACATGCTTCAAATATTTGTCAAAAATCATGATCTTTAGCATACAATTCTTTAATATGTTCAAATCCCAATAACTTAGATGTAAGTGTTGTGTCACGACCCAAACCCCGCACGGGTCGTGATGGCGCCTCTCGTGAAGACAAGGCCAGCCAACTAACTCAACTCGTCTCTTTCAAAATAGTTAAACACAAATGAACTGTAAAATATGACTTAATGATATTAATTAACAAAATTACAACCCAACACAGCCCAACCGGGGTATCACAAGTGAGGAGCATCTATCAGAGTACAAGTTCAACTACAAGACCTAAAATGTACAAAGCCGGATCAATGAATCGAAAGAGAGGAAAAAATAGTGCTGCGAACACAGGAAGTCACCTTGCTACTCCTATAACTCTGCCTCTGATCAGCTAAAACCCGCTACCAGGTGAACAAATACATGCATCTGCACACGAGGTGCAGGGTGTAAAGTGCGTAATCCAACTCATGAGTAATAAGGGCAAATAACAACTGAGCAGTAAGAAATCACGTAAAGCCAACTATCATGCTATATGGGAGCACTGAAAAGCCCTTTGAAGGAAAGCATTGAAGCTATAAAACCTTTAGAAATGTCTTATCTCAGTTTAAAACCTCTTTGAAAATGACTTTTTCTATAGTTATGCAAATGAATGCAGAAACAAATAGTGCAGATAAGCGCAGAAGTCCGCCTCTCAAGCACCACACTTGGTTATCAGATAATACCAGAACAACAAGTGAAGATTTCAAGAAGAAGCACAACAGCATATAATAGCTGTAGACGCCCTTTTTTCCAAACGGAGTTCTAAATCGGGTATACGACATTGGGGAGGACAACTCTATTCCCTTGCGGGAATCGGGTTTTTGGAGTTCGGAGAGTCGCCACCTAATAATTACTGTGCATTAGGACACTATTAAGAAAGAATTTGAGATGAAGAACCAGAGTCTGGGTAAGGGCTAGAAATTATCTCGAGGGGAAGGTGTTAGGCACCCCTCAAGATCCGCTAGTGTGGTTCCCCGCCATGCTACAATTGTGACTTTAAGCAATGAAGAAGACAAGTAGAAAACAAAGAAGAGGGTTTTCACATAGTATTGCAAACAAGTTTGAGAATTTTGAAAAAAATGAAAAAGAGTAGGAAATACAGGAAGTTAGTTTGAAAGAAAACTTAAGAAAAGAACAAATAAATGGAAAAGGGGTCCTAGTTTTGTAAATAATATGGATCACGTTAATGCAATACCCAACGTACACTCCTCAGAAGAGGGGTCACACGTGACATTAGCACACCGATTATCATATCCATATTCTACCCTTCCTATCTCGTTAAGGTATTAAAGCGCGGAATGTCTCGTTACTTATGCAAGCTAGTACTCGTCCCAATCCTATCAGTCCCGGAGGCATTTGGGTCTACTAGTCCTAAAGGCAAAGGGTTTTGGGGCCTTTTGAGAGTTTTCAAAGGACAAAATACAAAGGTGTTAATCAAAACACATAATGCAAGTAAAGAGAAAAGAAAATAAGCAAGTAGGGCTCAAGTAATCCTCCTTAAATCAGATAAATCATAGAGTTTAGCATGTCTTGCACGTACAGGTTTGGTCTTAAAATAAATTAAAGCGATAAGCGGACTGGTTCAACACATATTTTTAGACAGGAAGTCTACATTAGGTTGACTCGAATGCATTTGTCTAAGACTGATCCAGTTGATTAATCAACCCTTTTGTTTATGTGTTGGATAGAACTACTGATTTTAAAATACAAACTAATTATAAAGAAAAATTACAGAGTAAAAATAGGTTCCAGAAAAAGGTGTTGGTTTGTTACAAAAAATGGTCTAACAACTAAAAATTACGAGTTTCAGGAGGCAGAATGGTTAGGAAAATGAGCTGCCAATTTTAACCAAAAAAACTAAGTTGTAGACTAATTAGAAGAGATTTATCAGATAAGTATAAAGAAATGACTTTAGGACGATTTGGAAAATGTTTATCAGAGTCAACGAGAGTAAGTTTCAGAAAGAATACATTGATTTGATTGTGAGAAAAAGTTTTTAAGAGTTCAGAAAAGGTGCAGGAAGTTGCTTGTTTTAGTAAGATCGATACTGTTTTAAACAAGTGACACAGTTCTGGTTCGAAATCCCTATAGGCATGTTTTCTATACGTTACTGCTTCTTGATACCTTT